>JAADWZ010000489.1:0-23951 GCA_023336445.1 Pythium dissimile
CCCCCCCCCCCCCCCCCCCCCCCCCCCCCCCCCCCCCCCCCCCCCCCCCCCCCCCCCCCCCCCCCCCCCCCCCCCCCCCCGCGAGTTTAGAGCAAATTCATTTACCGACTATTCTTGCATATAACTGACGATTTATGTAAGCGACAACAGGTTTGTAGCCAATGACTGAGCAGGATTCTGGCGTACTACTCTTTCCACCATATAAGCGACAGACCGAAAATTTCCACAGCCCCAAGGCCTCACTGCCACAGCTCACCCACTCACGAATCCCCGCCACTCAAACAACGCACAAAGGTGCGCATGAAGCGCGAGTCGACACCGGCGAGGAAGAAGCTGGAGGTGGTCGACTATTTGGCCCAATGTGGCGAAATGAAGGACGTCATGCAGAAACTCTTTCCCACGCTAGTAGGTACCGAGTATGAGTCGAAACGAAAGGACATTTATCGATGGCGAGGCGAGCGTCCAGAATTACTTGTGATGTGTCAGCGCCGCGGCACTGACAGAAAAAGAAATCGCCCCACCGGTGTCGGCACCAAGCTCGACCGTCCGACCGAGTTGCTGATCGTCGCGTGGGTCAATCGGCTTCGTGGGGAAGAGGTCCCCATCTCGTCGCTTATGCTCCGCTTACATGCATCAAGTCACCCGTGACGCCAATAAAGAGACTTTGTCGGCTCTCCATGTTGGCAGAAGGGCTTCCTCAAGCGCCATCGCATGTCGATGTGAGCCCGAACGCGCCAGGGCCAGACCAAACCAGAGGATGCCGCTGCTGCGGCTGAAGCGTTCGACACCAAGGTCAGAGCGAAGAAAGCAGAGCTAGGCGTGGACGCTGTCTACAACGCCGACCAGACAGGTACGAATTTAATTTCCGTTGTGTGTATTCAAAGATTGACCTTGTTCTATTTAGCTGTGTTTTTTTAGTACCTACCTCAGAAAACTATTGATCGCGTTCGTGTGAAGACAGTGTGGGTTCGCTGCTCAGGCGCGGACAAGCAGTGACTGACGACAATGCTGCTTGCGGATTCGAACGGCACGAAGTACCCGCACACCATCGTTCTCAAGACGCAGCCCTCGTCGCTGCTCCATGTGGCAGTCGAAAACATTGTGGAGCGACAAGGTTTCGGCCGTTTCATCTGGCGCTGTGTTCAGCGTATCCACGACGAGAAGAAGTTCAAGGTGTACGGTAATGCCACTGGATGGTGGAATTAATAGATCCACAGGGACTTATCGACAGAGCACTTCGGCGACAGGGAGGTCATGACCAAGCCCGTTCTTCTCCTCCTCGATGAGTTCTCCGGTCATTGGACTCCGATGGTCAAGGCCCACGCCGAAGTGCTCACCATCCATTGATGCCCGTCCCTCCGGGACGGACGTCCGTGTGTCAACCGCTGACGTCGCATGGATGTGTCCGTTCAAGGAATACATGCGACGTCAGTGGGTTGACTATCTCCGTGACGCCGTCAATCGCCACGTTCCAGGCCTCTCTTTCAAGTTGTCAACTCCCAAGATCGAGAACGTGTGCATGTGGGTTAGGGCGGCGTGGGGCGGGGTCACGCCTGGGACGATCCAGTCGGGCTACTCGAGAACCGGTATCCAAGGGATCGTCAATTAGATCTGTCAAGCTGGCATTGTACAGCACACTGTAGACCCGCACGAACATGTGGCCGCTACAGTACTGTTGATAAAAGGTGTCTTGCTGAGCCAACCAGTTTTGTAACTCTTCAGGTACACTCTTTGAGCACGGTTCACGTTGGAATAGATGTTGATAACAGGACACTACAGTACAGTACTAGCAAAATTTCGCACGCCATTCTTTTCCTTTTCCTTCAAATAAACCGCTACAAACTAAATCTTGGAAGGTGAAATATTGTGTTCCAAAGGTCAACTTCTGTGGAAATCTGGCGCTTTGAGGAATCAATTCTTTTCCTTTCGCGAATTACCGTGGACAACATTTATGTAACATGTCTCTCATTGTAGTGCAGGAAAGGACCACCCTGGTATGTTTACCGAAAGTCAGGTGATACAGATAACACGAACACGATTCTCAACCGATATGGGGGTACAATTGTTTTCCATTGCGCGGGTGGTTTGGGAGGCCAAGATGGACGAAGGATCTGACATCGACGATGACGACCTCGTCGCTCTATTACTGTTACGGAAGAAGCGCAAGCGCCTGTTTCGGAAACGAGACAAGGTGAACTTACAGCGACAAGTCTACAGCGGCCACAAGCGCGTGCATTGTCTCAACTACCCGGCTATGACAGCGCCTGGCGGCATTTGCTTGCATTTCTGGGGCGCAATGGAAGGCCGGAGACACGACACGTCGATCCTGCGACAGAGCGGGCTATTGGAATTTCTGGAGGAAAACAGGGATTACTTTTACGGCACTTACATCTATGGGGACCCTGCGTATGGTGAATTCGACTGGCTTGTGAGTGATTTCAAAGGAAACATCACGCTCGTGGAGTGACAGGAGTTCAACACATGCATGAGCTCTGCGAGAGAGGCGGTCAAATGGAATTTCGGGTTGATGAAGAACTTGTAAAAGTTTATTGTTTTCAAAGAGCAGCACAAACTCCTTCTTTCTCCTGTAGCCAAGGTTGTTTCGGTAAGCATGCTTCTCACAAATGCCACATTTGTTACAACAAAGGCAATCAGATTAGCGAGTATTTTTAAGTAGCTCCCCCCGACTCTAGAAGCCTATCTTACTTCTGAAACTTAGCAATAGAATTCGTAAGAACTTTAAACATGGCCAACATTCGTTCATGCTCCATCTGAGCAAACAGTGAGCGATCTTCACGGTCGGCCTTTCGCTCTTCCTGTTGCCTCACGCTCCGCAACGTTGCTAAATGCGTCGAGTACCTACTTGAACTTGGCTGTCTTGCCCGAGCGCGCCACGTCCCCTATTCTATCCGACGCTCGCTTGCCGAGACGAGCCACCGCCTCTTCGCGCACCGGTGCACCTGCCGATAGCCCCTTCACAACTTTTTCTTTCTCCTCGTCGCTCTTGGTCTTCTCTTGTCGCGCGTGCTCGTCCACCAAAGACACAAGCTCGTCCAGCTATTTTTCTTTCTCCTTGTACGTCTCGTCCAGCCCTGACTTACGAGAGACTCACGATCGAAGGTTCGGTGTTGTTCGACCAACTTGTTGAAACGCGCCTGTGCCGACTTGCCTTTGACACCACGCATGAGAAACTTTGGGACGAGGAGACGTTGTTCAGCGAGCGCGTCCCAAGTTTCCATGACCGACCCTCGCTGAGCAGAAAAGGGCAAGTCAGCTGCGACTTGTTGCAGGAAAATGACATCGTCGCTGGGGGGTGAAGTGGCGCCGCTTCGTCGGTTCGACAGGGGAAGTGTTGTCGGCCATCGCGTCCGTCTAATTCTTTCGCCAAGATGGTCATGCTGCTCCACACACCTCCATTTAACCTCCTAAATTGGATTTTAGAAGCAAAACATAGTCAGGACTTCTTATAATTGATTTTCGCGAAATGAAAAAAAATAAAATCCGTTTCTTCTCCTGTTTCCGCTGACTTTCTTACAGGAAAAGGAATGGAATGATTTGCGAAATCTCCCTACGTCTGAACGCTGTTCGCAGCCAAGTTGTTCTGTACTGTACTTCAAGTGCTGTCCCCTACTGGTCAGTCCTGAACATGGAGTCGCTGACATGTGGTCACCAGATCTCACCTTCATCATCATCCCCAGAGCAGTGGCAAGAATCATCAACCTGGTGATGTTGATTGTGATGAAGGAACTTCCTGAGGATGGTCCTTCCTCACTGGGAAGTTCCTGGAAGGTGTGATCTGACTACTACAATGTACTACTATAATACAGGATACCCAACAGGAGCACTGGTATCCGAACAGGTATTCGAGAAAAAATATATTAAAATAGATATTCGTGGACCATCAAAACCGAGCAGAACAAGACGGCCACTATCGGCGTAGAGATAAAGTACAGCCTCTGCAGTAAAGTCCAATGCTGCTTGAACCAAATCAGAGCAGTGCGTGTCCAGCGTAGTGACCGTACGAGGTGGGGTGTCCCAGCCTGCCACGACCTGGCCCAGGCTGGTCCACCCAGGCTGGAGCGTCATTGCTAAGACTTCGCGCAGTGAGTCACAATCGCATGTCCTTGGTGGAGGATAGGCTCATGGTCAAACACTCGAAGTTCAACTGAAAGCGCATCTGATTACACACTCTAAATTCAGCCGCTGACCACCGCCGGGAGAAACTTGATTCGCGGTGCTGTCCAGACTGGCCAGCTCAACCGCCGGTGGCACCAGAGCCTCCTCACTCGAGTCCAGTGGCAAGTTGTTCCCCTTGGCTGACAGCGTGAGCTCACGTGACCTGTTGGACTGTTGAACCAGAACGTTTAGCAGAACTTCTGCTGAACATTGATCTTCTGCCAGAAGATCGGCTCGGTACAAAGAATGAACGACTCGAGCGGAAAATCATCCACCTGGTGATGGGCTCTCCAAGTTCTGGACACACTGAAATGCATGCAGGGTCTTTCATTCGTGGAGAGTCCCAACTCGACTCTCTGGAATCTATTGCAGAAGTGGACAGGCACATTTTGCCAGATGTGTGACGCGTGAAGAATGTCAGCAAACTTCGAACCCCCACATGGAGAAGCAACACCAAGTCGGGATGAGTGATCCGTCTCCGTGACCGTGACTGTCAACCAGTGGCGCTTTTACCCCCCCCACTGGCCCGTCAACGCTCTTCCACAAAGTTGACAGGAAGAAAGAGAGAGAGAGAGAGAGGGACAGCAGCTCTTTGTCCGGTGCGTGAGACTCATTCACGCATTCTCCACAACGAGATCAAGTTCCCGTCGTACTGTATCTCCAACCAATGGACCAAACCAAAGCTGCGCCTCGCTCCACGGTGTGGAAAAAGGCGGCGACGGCGACGCTGAGCGTCGCCGGTGCCGCAGCGCTGGCGCTGGGCCTGTTCAGCACGCAGAGCCACCACTTCCAGCACCACACGGACCGCCTGCTTGCAGAACTCGCCTCGTCGTCCAGCATCCAGGTCCAGTTCACGGCCAAGAACCAGCTTGCGGACGTCGACGGCGGCTTGACCGTGACGGCGCTGCTGCTCCCGCGCTCGACGTCCAGCCAGTCCGGGCTCACGTTTGACGGCCGGCTGTCGTACGAGTTTCTCGGAGAGCAGTTCAACTTTACGGTCGTCGACGGCCGCGGCTATGTGACCGTGGAGAAGCTCGAAACCGGTCAGCTCGTGCGCAACGAGTGCTTGATGAAAGCCAACGTGCCGCCTATGCACTTGTTCGCCGACGCGCTGCGCGATGCCCGCGTGGTGGACGACGCCGCGGTGCTCGGGATCTCGGGCGCGGGCTGCAGCGACGGCAAGCTGGTCGAGTTCGCGTTCGCGGACGAGCCGTACGTGTTCTGCTCGCGCGCCAACGGCGCGCTGGACAAGGTCCACGGCCAGGACATTGAGGCCACGGTCCAGCTTCTGCGCGACAACACGGCCAGCGCTCCGTCCGTAGTGTCGCTGATTCGCCCCAGTGGGAAGTCGATCCACGAGTGTGAGCTTTTGGAGGACGACAGCGCCGAGGCCAGCACCGTCGCGACGGCGTCGACGCGCATGCTCAGCCGAGCGGTCAAGCGAGCGGGCGACGTGGTCCAGGTGCTCTCGGGCGAGCGCCGCCTGGCCGAGACCAGTGACTGCTCCACGGCCTGCGCCGGCGGCAAGAAGGTGTGTCTCTTTGTCCATGGTCTCGGCAAGTCGCCCAACGACACGGTCGCCGACTCGTACCCGAACGCGTGGGGCGAGGCGCAGACCCACGCCAACTGTTGCTCCGAGACCAAGTTTGTGCGCATGGACACGGTCAACAACGCCTGGCACGGCGACGTGTTGTCCAAGACCGTGTGCGACGCCGCCGTGGAGCTCTCTAACAGCTCGGACCCGATGGACTTGCAGAACATCGCGATCATCGCGCACTCGATGGGCAACCTGGTCGTGGCCAACGCCGCCATGAAGAACCTGTGCGCGATTGGCGCGTCGTCCAAGTGGATCGCACTCTCCGGGCCGATTAGTGGTAGCGCTAGCGCCAACTTGGCCGTGACTGTGTGCGCGGACAAGCCCACGTTTTGGGACGATGGCCTCATCGCGATCCTCACGGCCGTGGACATTTGCCCCGCGGGCGACACCGCCGCATCGATTGTTTTGGAGCAGGGCGCGCTGAGCACGCTGGCGCTGAACGAGTTGTTTGTACAGGCGGACGCCGCTTTTGCCAAGTACGTGACCTCGATCATGTGTGGTGTCAGCCCGACGGGACTGCTGTCGAAAGACGCGATCAAGTACGGCGCGCTGGGCTTGATCTCTGGCCACGCGACGCCCGAGAACGACGGCGCCGTCGAGTTTGCGAGCTGCCGCGGACAGGTCCCGGCGTCTTCGTTCGCCACGTCGTGGAGCAGCGGCAAGTACTACAAGCCGTCGGTCAACCACGGCGACGTCACGCTGCGCAACGGCGACGGCTGGTGGGGCAGCGACCGCAAGCCAGCCAAGTGGTTCAACTGCCAGTTCTAGATCTAGTTAGGAGAGAAAAGGTGTCAAGTGGAGTCGACAACAGTAGCATCCCAATGTGATGGTGACAAACGCATTATTCCCCACTTCTGCGTCAAGCAAGAAGCATTCAAGTAGTACACTTCGACGCATACGTATTCTGAATGAAAATAACAGTATCGTTGTGAATACACGTACGTCCTTCGAAGTGGTAGTGTACCCCAGATCTGTACTTTGATGCGTCTATCACTCCAAGTCATTGTTGAACCTGTCTTCAGAGTCATGATGGTACGTTGCGTCTGCTATTGTCAGCTACGCTCCCATGCAGAACTTCGATGGACAGGTTTTATTCTCGACCTTGTCGATGTCGAGCCGATGCGTGGAACCAATGAGCTTTTTCGCGCCGATTCGATTGAAGATCATGCATCTCTCTCTTCATATCAACCAGTTTATCCCTCCTTTTGGACTGATCGGCTTTTGTTGGGCTGGCGTTTCGGTCAGAAAAGTACGGAGACTTCGCTCGAGGTGTCGGCAAGTCGGTTCGTTTATCCCGCGTCGAATCAACACGTTTGTTGATCGTATAAAGCTGGTTGCTGACACGAGAGGCGGAAGCATGTAGGTGCCGCGGTGAGCAGATGTGATGCGAGCGCGACTCAAAATCATCAGCTTCTTGGTTGTTGTGCAAGGAAGTGCGATAGGATCTGTTCGTCGAATCAGAATAGCGATAATCGAAGCGATGTCGAGATTGCAGTCCATGAGTGTTTGGGTAGTTCACAGCGAGAAAGTAGGGTGCTTCCATCAGCAGCTTCATTCTTCTCGATGTCTGCTCACGAAAGTGTTCGTCTGAGTCAGAGTGAAACTCTGTTGGCTGCTGGTGAAGCTCGGGTCTACCAGAATTAATGGCGCGTTCAAGCCTCGCAATGGCCTGCTTATCGAGCAAATTCTCGCGGAGTCTGGCATCACCATCTCCGCTCCAAGTCAAGTCTTGCAAAGACGCCAAGCCCATGACGCGTTGCTTCGCAGCTCGCGCGTTCGCTTCTATGTCTTCACGCTTTCGCTCATCCTCAGCCTGTTGCAGTGCCTGTGTCGCGGCCTCTTTCTCTGCTTTTATGCGTTGGGTCTCTGCTTCTTCGGCTTCTTTGTTGTCAATTGAAAGCGCGTGCTTCAATCTGAGAATCGTGAAGTCCAGCTTGTCCACAATTTCAGCCTTGATAATGTCTGGATAAGAGTCGGTTGGCAGCAAGTCTTCACCACTTGCATCAATTCTGACATCTTGTTGTTCTTGAACTTCAACGTGGAAAGTGGATCGACGCCAATCGACAGCTTGGGTATCGATATCAACTGATTTGACTTGCATCAATTCCTCGATTTCTCGGACTCGTCGGAGAGTGAATTCTTTCAGATTCGCCAATTCTTCTCCTAGAGCAGGTCTTGTAGCCTCTGATCCAAACCCATTTTGGGTCCGCCGCCGTGCCAACGTTTCTGCCGCCTCAAGTCGGACAAGAGCATCGTTGATATCCATGTCTGACGTGAACAACTTGCCTCTCATTGGTATCAATGACAAAATTTCTTCCTCCATCTTGACCCGAGCGGCATCATCTTGGGCTTTTTTCTCGTCCTCAAGTTTCTTCTTCGCTACTTCGACAGATTTTGCTTCCACTGCAGCATCTTTCTCAGCTTTCAGTTCAGCTTCACGCAATCTGGTTTGTCCGCCGAATGTCTGCTCAAGATTCTCGACAATGGTTTGCGTGGCTAGCGGCAACTCCAAGTTCGCAATTGCGTTCTCTTCTGTGGCAGCAATCTTTGCATCTTCAGTCTGTTGCTCTTGTTTCATCTTCTCAAACGGGCGCAACGCAATGAGGAGATTTTTATCAATCGTGTCAACCACTTCTCGCAGCGATGCAATGTTGAAGCTCGAATGCCGCAAAGCTCTCTCCTCTTCTTGTGCTTTCTCTGATGCAGTTTCCTTGGATCTCTTCTTTTCCTGTTTTTTTAACACCTTTGACTTCAGTTTGCGCAGGTCTTCATCAAATGAGTCATCTATGTCAGGATTCTGGGGGCCTTCTCGTTCAATATGATCTTCGTGGAGTAGCGATCTCACAGGGCGGAGCTTGAGTGAGGATACAGACGAACGGTAGTGAGGGGAATTAAGCCGGAACGGGGAAGTGCGTTCTCCATCATCTTCCCCTCCGAATCTTGTGTTCTTCCGGAACGCTTGCTCGACGTCTTCGTTTGTTAGCGATCTTGTCAAAGATCGACCACCCGATGGAAGCTCATGTGAAGAGGACACGAGGCGTCGCAGTTTACGTAGATCTTGAGAGATGAGATCATCCACAGAAATCTCTCCAGCATCATCTGAATCTGGAGCATCGATATGATCTAGTATCGAAGACATAGTTGAATCATTCGAAGGTGACGATGTCGGAGATCGGGTCCGGGACCGTTCTTTGTAGGCGCTGTGTGATTCCGCCGCTGGCAGCCTTGAGCCGATTTTCTTTAGCGATGAAAGCTTCAGCGGAGCCATTTTCTCACTTGCTGGAACCCTTTTCGCCGGTTGAAAGCCACTTCGAAACCCAAATCCACCGATGGAGCTAGATTTCCCCGGTGCCGCGATGGACAAAGTCGGCTTGGGCTTGGGCGCATGCAGGAGCTTTGGCATTGGCGACACCCCCACTGCTTCGTCGTCGCTAAAGTCGGTCGACGCAGCCATTCGCGAGAAGTCTTTCTGCTGTTTCACACTTGGATGTACCGCCGAGTTTCCGCGAACTGGAACCCCACGGCCGTTTTGGTTCTTCCTCGGTGAAGCGATATTCTTCCTCGGTGAAGCCATCGCCATGGGCTCGGCAACCGATCTCGCCGTCGAAAACTTAAATGACGACGCGCTGGCGCGGAAGCTGTCGATGAGTTCCTCTAGCGACGAGTGCGGCGATGGCTCGTGGTGGTTTCGTGTCGTATGGCGCGCCGTGGACTTGGGCTTGGCAGCGACACGCACGGGCGACGGCATGCGGAAAGAGGCGTCCGAGCCAAGCGACGTGGACACCATCACGCCACTGTACCCTCGCGACCTGCGCGCGAGGTTCTCATCACTGTCCGACGCATACAGTGACCCACCGCGCACCATCGAGAAATGATAGGCGTCTATACAGCAGTCAACTTGTGCTTGATTTACATCGCCAAGCCCTGCCGTCCCATTGCTTGGCTTGGTTGGTTTCCCTTTCGAAAAACGGTTTCGGGTGTGCATGTCCCTGCCCCCGACTTCACGACCATCACTCCGAAGTGCACCATTTGCTACTTATTGCACAAAATACTCCAATTGTAGCCTGTTTTGCAATTTATAGGTACCGAGTTTTATACAGACCACATTGGAGTGATAGTAATCCGGTTTTTGAAGGTCACAGATCAATTTCGTACTTAGAAGAGTCGACGGTGTACACAAGATTTCAGCTGTTGAAGTCGGAGCCCCAAAGTTCACATTCAACCTGCAAGGATCCAAAGAACTGCAGGCTTTAATGCTTTGCATTTAAGAAAAGTCCCCGTCGAGCGCCCGTGGTTTCCCGCTAAACAATCAAAAGAGAAGACATGTCGACGTCGCCGCCGCCGGAGAAGAGAGCCAAGACGGAGGACGCCGACGCGGAGGGCGAAGCGCGCGTCGAGTACCTGCGCTCGCTGCCGTCTGTGCGCGAGACCTGTCAGCGCGTGTACGCGCTCGCGAAAGAGGACAAGCTGCCCAACTTCTCGGTCGAAAGCGCCAGGATCGCCGAGGTCGCCGAGTATGTGATCAACATTATCCGCGAAGGCTACCCGGACAACGAGGCCGGCGTGCCGTTCCACTCGCGCTGGCGCCATTTCGAGACGGGGAATCCGGAGCGCGCGCCAAAGGTGTGGGACCTCGTCGCGTTTACTGGACATAGTGGACGAGCAGTCACGAATATGTATGGATGACTGTAGCTGGCGGCGAGCTGGACGTGCGACGAGAAGGAGAAGGCTCGTCGCTTGATTGATTTGGCGCTGGTGAGTGTGTTGCTGGACGCTGGCGCAGGGCCGACGTGGAAGTACAAGGAGCCCGGAACCGAGGATTTCTATACCCGAAGCGAAGGACTTGGAATTGCGAGCTTCCACATGTTCATCAATGGAGACTTTTCATCCGACACGGAAGGTGCTCCGCATCGTGCTGATGCCGAGGCGTTGATCAACCTCGGTGACGATGCGATCGCTAAGGCGTTCCAAGTCGTAAGCCAAAATCCATGATATCGGCGTTTTAGTTGTGTGCTGGTTTCTAATTGCACTAAGTTGGTTCTGTGTAGGAGGAGACAACCAACCCTCTTGTCGGATGCGCTGGGCGCACGGATCTTCTCAAGGTTGGTTTATCAATGATTTAGTTGTTGCTATCATCTCGATGGATACGTATCAACAACGATCCAATCACTTTAGCGCCTTGGGAAGAGCATCAAAGCTCACCCAGAGTATTTTGGCGGCGAAGATGGAGCGCCTGCCCGTCCAGGCAACCTTGTCGACTACTTGTTCCAGCACAAGAACGCGGAGAACGAGATTTCCATCACCGTGCTCTGGAAAGGAATCATCAATGGGCTCCAAGACATTTGGCCAGAGAGCCGAACGCGCATCGCCGGCAAGAACATGGGTGATGTCTGGGAACTCTCGTAAGTGGGTTACAAATCTGTTACATCTCGTGGCTTCTGTGACTTACAGTTGTTGTATTCTGTGTCCAGGTATCTTGATGATGATCCGAAAGCTGGCAAGCACGTGAGCTTCCACAAGCTCTCTCAGTGGTTGACGTATTCCCTGATGGAACCTTTCCAGGTTTGCTGAAAGTTTCTGCCGTGGATCATCAAAACTCGAAGTCTGAACATCGGTCTATGCATGTGTATAGGATGCTGGCCTCAAGTTCACCGATCTCAAGTTCATGACAGGTTCGTTCATCGTTTCTTTTCTCTCTGCCACTAAGATCCCGGCACGAAAGGTTTAGCCAACGATTCGATCCACCGCAGGCTTACCAGAATATCGCAACGGCGGTTTGCTCGTCGACTTCGGCGTTCTTGTGCCCAAGAAGCGGGAGATTCTCACCGACACATTCGATCCGAGCTCGGAAGTCATCGTCGAGTGGCGCGCCCTTACGGTCGCGTTGCTGGACGAGATCCACACGGTCATCCTCGACCAGCTCAAGCTCACCGCCGACGTCTTCCCCCTCGTCAAGGTATGATATTGAAGGACCCTGTGGGATTATGTGCTTTGAAGCCATAGTAGGCTCACATGCGATCCATCTTCTCTGTGTTCGGCCAGATGCTCGAAGGCGGCAGTTGGAAGGCCGGGCGCGTCATCGCGAAAGAAAAGCGTCCGGACGGCAGTCCCCCGATCAAGATCCAAAGCGACGGCACCGTGTTCTAAGTGGTTTCACAATCCCATGCAACGCGGGAGAATGATGCGGACATTCCAATCCCACGTGGCGCGAAGTTGGCGCCACATGGGATACCGTCATGTTGGAGCACTTGAAACCTTTCGTCGTCCCAGGATGTAACCCAAAACCCGAACCTCCCCCCCCTATGTTTGTTTGTCCATGATACCCAACCAGAAACCGTTGTATCTGGTGGTAACCCACAAAATGGCCAAAACAACCGGTATCTGGACGGTTATAGCATCCTTCCGCATAGTTTTGGCCAATCGTACGTCTCTCTGGATGTTCTCTCTCCTGAAATAACCTTTGTGGGTTTTGCTTTGTTGTCGTAGGCGAGGTGACTGTAGTGGAGGGGCAAAACCAACGCCTTGGGTTGGGCCCAACACCAACAAATCAACAACCCCCCAATCGGCCCCTTGCGTGAGCCGCCACTTCCTCGCTTGAGACGCACGCAAGGACTCCGCCCCCGCGCCGCCGCCCTTGCCGCGCTCCCCTCGCCTCCCCGCTCTCCGTGTGTTGTGTGTTTCGTCGTTGGCGTGACCGTGATCCCGTGGACGTGTGACGTACTGACCCCCAAGCCTTCTCCCTCCTCTCCCCTCCTCCACTCCACTCCGCGCCAGAAGCCAACGCCAACGAACCTCTCAATCGCCAACGAATCGATTTTCCCAACGTTGGATCTTTGCGGGAAAAATATGGACAACATGCACGATTACCATCAGCAACTCCAGCAGCTCCACCACCACCACCACCCGCAGCAAATGGACGCCGGCGGCTACGACGACAACGGTAGCGACTACGGCGCTGCCGCCAACGGACCGGTCAAGCTCTTTGTCGGCCAGGTGCCGCGCACCATGGAGGAGGACGACCTCCGTCCCGTGCTGGAAGTGTTCGGTCCGCTGGAAGATCTCGTGATCATCCGCGACAAGCTCACAGGCGCGCACCGCGGCTGCGCGTTCGCGTCGTTTTTCGCGCGCGAGGCCGCCGAGAAGGCGATCGACGAGCTCCACAACAAGGTTACGCTGCCAAACGTACGTAACCCATCTATCTATGGCTTCTGCCGTTCGCTGCTGGATCGAGTAGCTAACCTCCTGTGGTATACTGTTGGTTTGTTGGCTTCGATAGTCGATCAATCCGTTGCAGGTGCGTCCAGCCGAGGGCCAGCAGGGCGCGTCGCAGGAGCACAAGCTGTTCATCGGTATGATCCCCAAGACTGCGGACGAGACGGCGATCCGCGACGTGTTTGCGCCCTTTGGGGCCATCGAGGAGGTGTACATCCTGCGCCACCCGACCACGGGCATCAGCAAAGGATGCGCGTTCCTCAAGTACAAGGAGCGCCAGTCGGCGATCGACGCCATCCAGCAGGTCAATGGTATCTTGACCATGGAGCGCGGCACCTCGGCGTTGGTCGTCAAGTTCGCGGACAGCCGCCGCCAGCGATTGCAGCGCGCGCGCAACCTCGCGGCGGCCGCGGCCGCCTACTGGCCGCTGCCTCCCCAGGCGGCCGCCGCCGCGGGCCTGCCGTTCCCGCAGTTGCAGCAGCTTCAGCAGCAGTACATGCAGCAGATGCAGGCCTTTGGCGCTCAGACGGGCTTGAACGCGGCGGCGGCGGCTGCCGCGGCTGCGGCCGCTGCCACGCCCGGCAGTCCGTCCAACTCGTTCATGTACTATAACCCGTACGCGTTCGCTGGTAATGCGTACGGCATGAACGGCATGCCCAACATTGGCTTTGACGGGCAGAACGCCGGCGTGCCGATGGGTTTGCCAACGGCGCCCACGGGAGCGATCGGCTCGCCGAGCTCGGCGGCTGCCGCTGCGGCGGCGGTGCTCAGCGGCGTGGAGGCCGCGGCCAAGGCGTCGCGCACGAGCAGCCAGCTTGAGGGCCCCTCTGGCGCCAACCTGTTCATCTACCACTTGCCGCACGACCTCACGGACGCCGACTTGGCGACGGCGTTTGCGCCCTTTGGCACGGTCATCAGCGCTAAGGTGTACATGGACAAGATCACGGGCGAGAGCAAGGGCTTTGGCTTTGTGAGCTACGACTCGCCCGAGGCTGCGGACGCGGCGATTGCGAGCATGAACGGGTTCCAGATCGGCTCCAAGCGCCTTAAGGTGCAGCACAAGCGCGTCCACCACCGTGGCGACTACGGCGGAGACTATGGCGGCCCGGCGAGCCACGACGAGCTGGCCCACGCCGCAAGTATGGAGTA
Organism: Pythium dissimile; assembly: GCA_023336445.1. Taxonomy (NCBI): domain Eukaryota; phylum Oomycota; class Peronosporomycetes; order Pythiales; family Pythiaceae; genus Pythium; species Pythium dissimile. The sequence goes on from JAADWZ010000489.1 coordinate 14,135, forward strand.
CGCACGTCTCTCGGGGCTTGGTGTCGACTCGGGCTCGGACAGCAGTGCCGCCAACGGCACGGACGCGCTCGAGGCCGCCGTGCAGCAGCTGCGCATCGACGCCTAAGAAGACGACGAAGAAGAAGCAGATTGTGGTGGGAGGTCAGTTGGGGGAGACACGTACCGTTCAAGCTCAACCCAAAAAGCAAGCGTCGTCGTCGTCGTCATTGTCACCAGACGTTTTTGTTGTTGTCAGCCCCCCAAGATCTTCACTGCACGAAACGAGAATGAAGAAGAGAGAAGCAGAAGCGATTCCAAGAAAAAAAACCCCCGAGAAACAGAAGAAGAAGAAGAAAAAACAAAAACGACCCGAGGAATCGGATTAGGACGGCTAGGTGATTATACTACGTTGTGTATGAGGCGTTCCGAGTAGAAGTTGCTGTGCGCAGAGACAAGAAGAGACCAGAGAGGTCTTGTTTGCATTTTTTCACGATATAGGATCAAACCACCCACTGAGACTCTTTGGTATCGTACTCTTGTTGTTGTTGCTCTTTGTTTTTACGACCACTTGGCCAGCAGGCCAAAAACAGCGTACCCGATACAGAGCGCGGCGGTCTTGTGGGCCATGGTGCGCGCGTGGACCACCGCGTTGTTGCCCGCTGGCGGCGCGTGGCGCGGGAACTCTTGCGGGATCACCTCCATCACGGCCACGTAGATGAACGTGCCGCTGGCGAGCGCGACGCAGATGCCCGCCGCGGCCGAGTCTTCCGAGGAGTCTGCCGAGATGATCCAGCCCACGATGATGCCGATGATGCTCATGAACGAGAACAGGACCATGTACAGGATCACATGCGCGCTGGGCAGCGAGGTCTGCGCCATGCCCGAGCCGAGCGCAAAGGCCGCGAGCCCCTTGTGCATGACGATCGCGAGGAACACGCCCCACGCCGAGGTGGACTGCGCGCCAATGCCAAGCCCTTCCAGCACCGAGTGGAACGAGAGTGCGAGGAATAGCACGAGCGCGACGGCCGGCGAGTTGCCGCCTGGGCCTCCGCCGGTGGGAACCATGTGCGAGTGGCCGCCAGAGCCGCTTCCGTGCGAATGATGATGATGAGCGTGGTGAGGACCTGGGCTGCTGGACGCGCGCTTGACAAACGCCTTGTCCTCGCTGTCGTCCTGGTCTTCAACGTAGTCGTCCGTGCCCGCCGTGTCGCTGTCGCGTCCATAGTCGTCGTCGAGCTCCAGATCCGTGGCGCTGTTGCTGTTGGTCGCATGCTGCTGATGCTGCTGCGAGTGGAGCTGCGCGTGGGCGGCCTGCTCCAGCAGCAGCAGCCCCAAGAACCCGAGCGTGCAGAACATTTCCGCGTACGGGAACTCGAAGCGGCCGTCGTCGACCGTGGACCACTTCTGCAGCGCCGGGTTCTCGATCGCCGCGTGGAGCAAGTGGAAGAAGCCGCCGGCGAGGAACACGCCGCCGGAGAACGCGTTGAGCACGCTGAGCGCGTACTGGACGGCGGGCGAGTGCTGCCGCTTGGAGGCCAAAAGCGCCGGCACGAGCCCGCCAGCGAGCCCGACGAGCCAGATGCAGGCCAGCGACACGAGCTTGAACACGGTGACGTCGTCCATGTCCAACGGACGAAGATACAATACTGTAGCTGAACGGTGCCGGCCTTGGCACTAAGTTCACGTGGGGTTGACCGTGTGCCGTGTGACAAGGCTTGGAAGATTGCTGCTTGACAGTACAGTAGTCAAGCGAGAGGACCTTGGGTGTGAGAGAGAAAAATTCACGCTCACGATTGGGTGATTGGATGATTGGGTGGAAAGGGAGTGATTGTCGAATCAGTTCTGTGACGAGCCATCAGCCAGGTGCGAACATGGACCCAGAGCCCTCGGCACGAGAACAAGCAGCGCAGGGCACCCACCGACAGAACTAGTTTGGCCACAAAGCTTCCACGGTTTCGTTTTTTCCTAGGCTTGGGATTTGTAGGTGCTGGCAGAGTTTTGGACTAATTTTTTTCCAGCTGGAACGTTGGGTTAGTGAACCCACTCCTAGGTATTCTTGTGCTTGTTTCTTCTCGTTGTTGGTCTAGAGTGGCCCAGTATTCAAGATTTATTCTATCACCGCGGCTCTGTTGAACAGCAACCACTGCGGGTCTATTCGCATTGGCTAAGGGGCATTGTGGCTGGTCAAGTTCAAGTTTCGAGAGTCACACCCACCCACCCACGAGTTGTCAATATGTTGAGTGGTGGCTCGTATCCATGAGGCCAAAATCTCTCATTCATCTGCCTGCTCATTCTTTGTTTTCCCTCGACGCACAGTATTAGTCTCCCTCTGTTTTAATCTTTGCTCATCGCCATGGACGGAGTCAACCCGGTCAGTTTGGTGTGGACGGGCAGTGCGGACGACCCGGTCTACCGCCGTCAGGCCTTCCGTCCGTCCGAGCCACTCGCCGAGCATGTGGTCGCCAGTCTCAAGTTCCTCAAGCGTGTCGCCTCCATCAAACTCACGGGCGGTGACAAGAAAGAAAAATTTCGAGTTTACGGTTGAGCTCCGTAAAGATTCAGAAGACGTCGAGTCCCACGCCGCTTCGTTCAGGATCACGCGGACGGCCGTCGTGCTGCCGCCAAGTGTATCTCGACCAGGAGACGTACCGTGTACCAGTGTGTGCGCTGTGCGAGCCGTTCAAGAAGAAAGTCGACTAGCCCGTCCACACATGTGACCGCCTGCTCCACCATTTAGACACGATCCAGCAAATCATGGAGTCTCACGTGGTCGCGATGGTGTACAGATCCTTCGTGCCGACAACAAACGAGACTCTGTTCTGTGAAGGCGTGACGCGCTTCCCCGCAGCCGTGACCAAGTTTCTGCTTACTGGTGTCAACCAGATCAAGCTGTAGGTCTCTGTAGGATCGCATTATGCTGCCGAAACCTACCAGCAAAAACGTGATCTCCTTTGAGATCACGTATAAAACTAATTGGAGATCACGTTTTTGCAATGTCGACTTCAAATTAATACGAAACCGCAAGGCGACCCCCTACAAAGCTGCAACGCGACAGATTCCATCGCTTCGATACTACAGTCCTGAACCTCAAACTCAGCCATTTGACTGCTTTCGTCGGTGGTGCCACTCGCGAACATGCGCCTGAACAGGTCAAGAGCACCAGTGGCAGGGATGACAGAATCAGCGCAGCGACCTTCTCGTTGGCGTCTTGAAAGTTCCAGGGATGGAGGAGACCCCCCACCACTGTGGCGCTCAACCTCCTTTGGCCATTTTTTCCATTTATGTGGTCGAGGAGCTCCAGTACAGTACAGTAGTGTAGTGATCGCGATCCTCCCGCGTGTGAACCCATTTCACACCCACGTCGCAAATGTCGTCTGCTCGTTGGTTCAACGTTTGTCAACGACCCAATGAAATGCCAAATATCCTGCCCGAAATGCAAAGATGATTTGCCTTGTGGTGGATGGCATCCAATGCAAGTGCTTGCCGTTCGCAGCAATTCCCTCGACGGTTGTCCAATCGACAGCGCGCGACACGAGCGAGCTCAAGATGCGCTCTGAGCTGCGCGTTGGAAAAATGGAAGCCAGTAGTGACGCTCACGCGGTCCCAGGTGCCGAGTTCCCACAAGTGTCCAACACGGTACAGTACTGCACACAAAACTGGATACGCAGCAATAGATCTGTAGCCGCCCAGTGGGAAATCCCATCCAGTGAGATCCATCCCAGTGGGAATCCCATTGCGATGGTCGCCACGAACCATTGCACTGTGTGGAAACCACTTGACCCGAATCGAACTGGACGTATGAATGCATCATCGTCTTCAACGGAAGTACAGTACAGCATAAATATTCTCCCGCGTCAGCCTGTTGAATCGTATATCCATATCTCACATGATGATTCGATATGGCCATGTAAGGGTGATAAAACATATCAATTACCTCTACAAAGCCATATATCGAGTCGGATCGCCTGGTTTGCTCTGTGCATTTCTCGTCCGCCAGCTGGAGTTTCGATGTCCCTCCGTCCTCAGTGGCCAACAGCCTCTCACTGGTCCCGTGGCTGCCAGTCTGGCCAATATACATAGGAGTCTCCCTTGATGGGACACCAATCACTTGCCTCATCTTCCTCCCCTCCCCCCCCCCCGTGCTTGGTGGCTGTCTTCCTCTCCCTTCCAGCACAATGCTGCTCTCCCTATTTTTCTCTCTCTACCACTGGCGCTGGCCTCATACAATCATCATCTTCAACGTCGCGCAGACACAAAGCTGAGCTGACAAACAGTCTCCTTCAGGCTCTGGTGGTCTGTTGATCTGTTTGTTTGTTGGTCTGTTGGTGTTTGTTGGTTTGTTGGCCTGGTTGGTCGAAAGCGCGTTGATTCTCTGGTCACAGCTGGCAGTTTACAACTGCCCGAGCGTTTCACAATCACGCCTGGTGACTGACTTCTTGACAGCACCTCAAGTCCAGCAGTGCACAAAGCCGGGCGCATCCCGTCTCTCTTTGGCAACCCTCTTTCCAGTGGAGCCCACCTCAGGCCCAACACCCAACAACCAAATTCACAAGTGCTAAAGCTCATTCCCCAATTCTCTCTCTTTCGAGCAGCAGAATCCCCCGACTCCTCTCCATCTTCCATCATGGATCTCCAGTACGAAGCCCCCAAGAAGTCGACGCTCAAGCGCTCGCTCGCCGCCGGTCTCGTGGTCGCCGGCTCGGCCGCCATGGCGTTCGGTCTCTTCGGCTACCACGCCGAAACTTTTCACCACGACACGAGCCGCCTGCTCGCCGAGATCGCCAGCGCCAAGGGCATCCAGGTGGCGTTCCGCCCGAGCGCCGACTCGGCCTCGCTGCCCACTGGCGGCGAGATTGACGGCTTCCTCTTCCCCAGGACCGCGGCCGACGGTTCGCTCTCGTTCGACGGCCGCATCTCGTACGAGCACGTCGGGCTCCAGTACAACTTCACCGTGCTCAACGACCGCGGCTACGTGACGGTCGAGAACGCCACGACCGGCGCGATCACGCGCTCCGAGTGCCTCAACAAGGACAACATCCCGCCGCTCACGACGTTCACGAACGCGCTTCAGAACGCGCGCGTGGTGGACGCGGTCGCCAACCCGCAGTTCGCCGTCTCGTGCCCAAGCGGCAAGCTCATCGAGTTCGACTTTGCCGACGAGCCGTTCGTGTTCTGCTCATCGGCCTCGGGCAGCATCGACGTGACCGGTGAAGACATGAGCGCGACTGTCAAGCTGCTCCAGGACAGCTCGGAAGGTGTGCCGTCCATCGACTCGCTGACGCCGCCCGCGACGGTCAGTCTCGACTCGTGCAGCTTGCTCACGGACGATGCGGCGACCATCACCACGCGCTCGCTCCAGGAGAAGGTCATCCAGCGCGCGTTCGACGCCTACACCGTCGCCAAGGGCGGTCGCCGTCTCTCGTCGATGGGGTCCTCGGACTGCGGTTGCCGGGACGGCATGAAGAAGTGTCTGTTTGTCCACGGTCTCGGCTACACCGCTGGCGCCACGACCGACTCGTTCAAGGAATACTTTGGCACGATCGAGAAGCAGGCCAAGTGCTGCTCCAGCGTCAAGTTCCTCCACATCGACACGCTCAACTCGCCCTGGTACGCCGACGCGTCCACCGAGGCGCTGTGCACGGAGGCCGCCGCGATGGCGGGCGCCACCGACAAGATGGCGATCGAAGGTGTCGCCGTGGTGGCGCACTCGATGGGCAACTTGGTGGTGCAGGCGGCGCTGATGAACAACAAGTGCGCGCTGGGCGCGTCCTCCAAGTACATCGCGCTCAACGGCCCGATTTACGGCTCGGCCAGCGCCGCGAGCGGCGTGACCATCATCGAGTCGCTGCCGCAGTCGATCCAGACCCGTCTCTGCACGGACGACCCCAACACCGTGCTCGACAACGCGATCGTCAAAGCGCTGCTGTTTTTCGGCCTGTGCCCGACGCGCATCGCCATCAAGTCGATCGTGTTCAAGGGCTCCAAGGCCTCGACCGCGGAGCTCGACGCGCTCTTGACGGCCGCCGGCGCGCAGTACGCCAAGTCGGTCTCGTCCAACCTGTGTGGCGTGAGTCCGATCGGGCTGCTGACCACCGACTCGATCCAACTGTCGATCCTCGGCGTGGCTTCGGGCCACGCGTCGCTGGAAAACGACGGCCAGGTCGACTTTGGCTCGTGCCGCGCCACGCTCGACAAGAGCATCTACTCGACCAAGTGGAACGGAGGCAAGTTCTACAAGGCCGGCATCAACCACTTGGACGGCACGTTCCGCAATGGTGATGGATGGTGGGGCAACGACCGCAAGCCCATCAAGTGGTTCAACTGCCAGTTCTAGACTAGAGTTTCGACGTTCGTAGGCAAACTAGTGTCGTAGTAAATCCGAAGTAATCTGTAAATTGCAAGTTTTGGAGTTCGTATAGTATGTTGCATTGTGTGTCCAAATTCTATGGTCCACATAAACGAGCACTTCGACTGAAGCACAGACTTGCCAAGACGCCGACTCGCCAACGCCACAACTCGCCAACGTATCAACTCACCAATTCACCAACGCACTACCTTACCCACCAACTCACCAACATGCCAACTCTCCACCACGCCAAATATACCGAAATTCCACCATGCCAACGATTCAAGGAAATCAACGAAAGAGACCCCCGAGATGAGGAATCCAACGGCAATCGTGGGTCACAGCGTCTCGGCTCTGGGTGAAGTGCGGACGTTCATTGGATTGATGGTTTCGGTCAGGTCGTAGGCCACTACTTCTTCGACAGCATCAAGCGTGTTCGGCTTTCGGCATGGAAAACGACGTCATAAGAGGTGGAGTGGAGTCAACGGGGAAAGGAGAAGTGGGAATCTCCTCCTCCCTTCGTAGTTTTCTCCTACTACCCAGTTGTGATGGATAGTTGACGAGTTGGTATGTTGACAGGTGATTTGGTGCTGGCAATTTTGGCGAGTTGGCGTTGTTTCAATGAGAAAGGTGCCTCAGACGGGAGATCAGCGCAGACGTTCATGGCAAAGTGCCCTGGTCAGCGACCCGCATAGCGTCAATAGTGAGACGTTGTATCCGATGGACAAGCACATTATACAGTACGAACTGAGAGCAAGATCGCTACATTGAGGAGCAAGATTTGTGGTCTATACCCATATTACTGAATGACCGTCAAAGAAAAAATGTATTTGATGGTGTCTCATGCGTTTCTATTGGATCAAATTCACCGTTTAAAGATTTTGGCAAATTGAATATTGCGTAGCTCCCAATGCTGACGTCATCCTTCCATCTGTGGTCGGACTTGGTTTCACGGTGAATACGTACCTTTCTCGTTTCACAGCCGAAACCACCTTTTTGACCAATCAAAACGAAGACTTCCTCGCCTCCTGCCAATCAAAGCGTTCAAGCACCAAGCAAAGAAAGATCTCTTTGAAAGTTTTCGCCAACTCACCAACCAAACTCCGTCCAACTCCAAAAGCCAACGCCAACGCTGGGAGCTTCATTTTCCAACTTTCCAACAACACCCAGCAACTGTCCAACAGATCGCTACACCCTTTTGCCATGAGCACAGAGACCACCTACGACTATATCGTCATCGGCGGCGGCAGCGGCGGCATGGCGTCGGCGCGGCGCGCGGCGTCCCACGGCGCCAAGGTGCTGCTCGTGGAGCGCGGCCGCAAGTACGACGGCATGGGCCTCGGCGGCACGTGCGTCAACTACGGCTGCGTGCCCAAGAAGATCATGTTCAACACGGCCGCGCACGTCGAACACCTGAACCGCAACGCCGACTACTCGATCGCGACGGCGCCACGCGCGTTCCAGTTTGGCGACTTTGATTGGACCAACATGAAGACCAAGCGCGACGCGTACATCTTGCGCCTGAACGGCATCTATGAGCGCAACGTGGGCAACGCCAAGATCGATCTGATCGAGGGCATCGCCTCGCTCGTGGCCAAGGACGCGGTCGAGATCGACGGCAAGACCTACAAGGGAAAGCACGTGCTCGTGGCTGTGGGCGGCGTGCCAGCGCTGCCAGCGATCCCGGGTATTGCGCACGCGATCGACAGCGACGGGTTTTTCAAGCTCGAGACGCAGCCCAAGAAGGTGGCGGTGGTCGGCGCCGGGTACATCGCTGTGGAGATCGCTGGTGTATTCAACACGCTGGCCAGCGAGACGCATCTGTTCTGCCGGTACGACCAGGTGCTGCGCGCGTTCGACCCGTACGTGCGCGACTTGGTGAACGAGGAGATGGAGAAGGCCGGTGTCCACTTCCAGCGCCGCAGCCGTATCTCCAAGCTCGAGAAGCAAGGCGACGGCAAGCTCACGATCTACGCGACGCTCGACGGCGTCGAGACCGTGCTCAAAGACTTTGACCAGGTGCTGTTTGCGATTGGCCGCGAGCCGCGCACCAAGGGCTTGGGGCTGGAGCAGGTCGGCGTGGCGCTCTCGCCGGCGGGCTTCATCGAGGTGGACAAGCTGGAGAACACGTCGGTTTCGGGTGTGTACGCGATCGGCGACGCCACCACCACGGGCTACGAGCTGACGCCCGTGGCGATCGCGGCCGGCCGTCGCCTGGCCGACCGACTCTTTGGCGGCGAGCCTAACGCGTGCCTGCACTACCACCAGATCCCGACGGTCGTGTTCAGCCACCCGCCGATCGGCACAATCGGGTACACAGAGCCCGAGGCCGTGGAGAAGTTTGGCGCCGACCGCGTCAAGGTGTACACGAGCAAGTTTGTGAACTTGCTGTACGCGATGGCCGAGCCGGAGAACAAGGGCAAGACCGCGATGAAGCTCGTGGTCGTGGGTGAGGAAGAGACGGTCGTGGGCATCCACGTGGCCGGCGAAGGCGCCGACGAGATGATCCAGGGCTTTGGCATCGCGCTCAAGATGAACGCGACAAAGGCGGATTTCGACAACATCGTGGCGATCCACCCGACGGCCGCCGAGGAGCTCGTCACCATGGCGCCCTGGGGCATGATCCAGGATAAAATCGCGCTGCCACCGACGCCGAAGGATTTGTAAACGAGAAACGAGAGCTAAAAAAGTGCTTTGCTTACAAATAAACCAGGAATTCCGTTGTGGGCTGGATAATAAGGTCGACTAAGTGGACTTTCATTCGCTGACTTTTTGCTTGGAAGTGATTTGGAAACGGAGTTGGTTGACTCCTCTCAAAATTTACACCTTGAACTCAAACACCACCAACATCGACACGGCCACCAAACGACACCGTCGTCGCCAACACCCCACCTCGCCAAATCACCAACTTAGCTACTGAACATTTCCAATATGCCGTCACGCCAACCCTTCAACCTGGCACCACGCCAAGTCTTCAATATTCCAACGTGCCAACTCTTCAACATTCGAATACGCGAACACTCCGACACGCCAACACACTGACACACCAACCACTCGCCAACACGTTTGGATGTTGGCGAACAACACTTTCCTGAAGTACTTCGTTTGGCGATCAAATCAATCATGTTGTTCGTGTCATAATTTCCTGTTTTCTTTGTTCGGCGACGATTGATGACCGTAGACGCCCGGGAAAACAAACTTCTTCGTGTTTTCATTATCGTCCACCTACTACAGTCGCGAGTTGTGCAGTGCCGAGTGGAAGTTGTCGGTCGTGAGCCGCTCGTACGTGCCCTTGTCCTTGAAGTAGAACCACAGCTTGTCGCTGACTTGCGACGGATCCACGCCTTGCTGGCGTAGCTTGGCCTTCTCGTACTTCATCGTGCCCGTCACCGACATCTCGCCCAGCTGACGCAGAAAGAGCGGGACAGCATACGACGGCAAGCGCGCTTGGACGTGGGTTGCAAACGCCGCCATGTCGAACGTCGTCTCGTC
>JAADWZ010000049.1:0-98148 GCA_023336445.1 Pythium dissimile
CGACCCAGTGGACTGTGTCATCCAGAGCAAGCAAGTGTGCACGCTGGCGCCGAACCCAAACAAGTACTCAGTGTACGTCAAGAGCACGGCGACGGAGGTCTCAACGCCGCCCAAACACAGCGGCAAGGCCTGTCCAGCATTTACATCGCTCGTACAGACAGCCGAGCGATACTGGTGCCGCGATGTACGACCAGTGTATGGCCGCGATGGCCAAGGCCGAGCCGCTTCAAGACGGGATCGGCTACAACAACTCCACCGTCATGCTCACACGCTCCATCCCACTGTGGCAGTGTATCGAAGGCTGCGCCATGCGTGCCAACTGCGCGTACCACAAGGTGAGACGGGCACCACCGCGTGCTCGTACGCGTCGTCGATCGTAGGCGCGGCCCAGCAGATGCTCCCCACGCTCGCGACCGCCGCCTCAAGCGGCTGCCAGTGGACGCCGAGCACTTGTTGATGCACTGCCACAGCGACAGGTCCGGCTCCGACGCGTAGAACTTGAGGTTGTAGTTGATATCGTCCTCTAGCGGTGGCGACCGCGTGAGTGCGGTCCTGCCCTGGTCGTTGAACACGTCGCCGTCCGCGCACCAGCAGATCTCGGTCGACTTCAAGTCAGTCGGACACGCCACGCCGTTGTGCTTGGCTAGGGTGATGATCGTCGTGGTGGTGGACCCCCCCCCCGTTTGCCGTACAGGTTCGCACCGGCAAATCCGCGCACAGGCCGAGCCACTGGTCGTCTCGACCACACAGTCTTCGGGCTCGCACGGGGTTGCGGTGGGCTGCGTGAGCGCCGGACACGGCGTGTCGACCTGGCCTTGCCGGTCGAAGCACACTCCGCGTACGAACTCTAAAGCCCGTGGCGTCGTCACACACCAAGTCGGCGCTCCAGGCGCCGACATAACAGTCGCTCTAGTCGCATTTCTGCGTGTCAACGAGAGTCGGGCAGGCAGAACCATTGTTCATCGCCTCGGTCGTGACAGTGCGGCGACGCGTCTTGGTGCTGTCGTCTTCAGTTGCACACGGGTCCCAGGCCCTCCAGGCGAAGACCTGGCAGCCCAGGCCCGGAGCTCTCGTGCCTGGTGAAGATCCGTTGGACAGGGCTTCCCGTCGTTAGTCGCCGGGGTCGTGATGGTGCGGATGAAGGACTGGGTGGCCTGCGTGCCGTCGCAGCTCGAGGCAGCAACCCAGTCGCTGACGACGCAGTCGGCCGAGTCCATACACACACTCGACTTGGCCGCAGCCGAGAGACCATGAAGGAGCAGAGCGAGAGCCGCAGGAACAACAGCGCTGCGCATATTATCGTGAAGAGCAGGAAGTAAGAGTTGGCTGTGAGGTCGGTTGGTGAGAGTGACAACTGAGCTTCTGTCTCAAATCGGGAACGGTCAGTCTCGCTGCGCGCGCGGGGGGGGGGGGGTGTGGTGGTGGCAAAGGTAGCTAGCACTCCCTAAATAGGGCGAGATTCTCTCTGGACAGCAATAGCGGAATAGAGAGTCTCAGCTCAGTTGCGAGCGAGGTTGACCGACAGGAGGGAGACAAGATTTGTGAGCTAGCCGTACCGTTTCTGTGGCTAGACGTCTTTTGTTTGGACAGATGCCGTTCAGAACTGTTCACAAAAACGAGGCGCCGAAAATGAGTTTGGATGATTTTGCTTTCAGCTGAAACTCACTGCCGACGAGTCACCAAGCTCTGTCTCTCCCAACGAGAGAGAGAGAGAAGAAGAGAGAGGGAGGGACACTGAGCAGCTCGGGTACAGTGCTTTGCTGTGTTGTACTATGGCTACGAGACGTCGGACGTAGTCGTCTCGGACTGTGATGGTGCAACCCGCCCCGGCAGTCGCTCGTTAGGCTCACTGGGGGCAAGGTATTGCTTGAATTGCACTCGTCTCCGCTGCACCTTTAGTTTCTACAGTATGCGCGAAAATCATCTGAACATTTATGTTTTCCACAGAGGTTTTGCTTCAAAAAATCAATTTCACTTCTAATAGGTACATATTGTAGCCAATTATGCGTTTCCTGGTGTATTTCACTTGGATATTTGGTAAATCTACTTACCAAAAATTCTAAATTACCAGAACACGGTGGGTTTATTCTGCCTGTTGTCGATCGGTAACAAATGTTCAAGCGCGGTAAATATCCTTCTGATGCAGCTCAAACAAGTTGTAAGTACGTTGCCTGCAAAGCCTAGCGTTTGTCGCGTGTGGGACACTCACTTTCAGATTGCCAAACAGGGGGAAAGGGCCACTACTCACAGTGAAAGGAAAGCGCACCATTTTGGCGCTTCGCGCGAAGAAGATGACGTTTCGTGAGATCGCCAGCGTCATGCGAAGATCGTTGGGTGCCGTCTGTCAAGCTGACAAGCCAAGTAGCACCCCGTTGTTAAAGCGTGGTAGACCAAAGAAAATCGACGCCAGGACCCAGCGCCTTAATCGTCCGGACTGCGCTGGGGGTGCGAAAACGGTGCTGCAGCAGTTGCAATTGCCTGTCAGCGTTCGCACAATGCAGCGCTACATAGCCATCACACATGACTGAAGTTCAAGCGAGTACGTCGACGCCTCATGCTGACGCGTCGGCACATCAAGGCGCGAATCGACTGGGCTCACGAACACGACGGTTGGATGCTTTCTGGTGGTCTAACATCATGTTCTCGGATGAGAAGAAGCGGAACCGCGACGGGCCTGAAGGCTACAGACGTTTTGTGGACACCCGAGCTCCAGAACTCGTCGAGGTTCGTCGCCACTCGGGGGGTGGCTCGGTGATGATTTGGGGTGGCTTCTGTAGGAGCAAAAAGCCACCCTGAAATTCCTCGATGGACGTATCGACTCCGTTGCGTACGTGGCAACGCTGCGCGAGCATTTACAACCGTCGTTCGACCCCGACACTCAAATCTCTCAGCAATAACGCGTCAGCTCATTTTTCGCGGTGTACGAAAGCGTGGCTCTCGGGCCAAGGGATCGACTTGTTGACGTGGCCGGCCCTCTCCCTGGTCCTCAATCGGATGGAGAACGTGTGGGGATACCTCACGCACATCGAGTACGCCAATGGCCTTCAGTTCTTCTCGACGGAGTCGCTGAAACTGGCCATCCAGAAGGCGTGGGACGAACTTCTTGTGTTCCTAAAAAACCAAAAAAAGCACAATTTCATTGGCTACAATATCGCACCTTTCAGAAGTGAAATTAGTTTTTTTAAAGCAAAACCTCTGTTGAAAAACATTAATATTCATATGATTTTGGCGCATACTGTATGTATCGTTAGAATGGAGTTTACGACGTTGCTATTGCGTAGTTTGGGATGCAGATTTACTGCAGGTGTACGACCCACTGAGGAGTCTGCATGCACAGCAGCAAACCATGGTGGGAATGACCACCATCGCCGTCGAGCCCCCTCCCACGACGATGTGTAGCGAGCGAGCAGCGTCTCACGCAGCCGAAGATGCGGTCTGGTGCCCGGCAGACACAGGCTCAACGATTGCGCGATGAAAGCAAATACACTTAGCGCGCGGTGGCTCTAACAACGAACTGCAACAAGCCCTCAGGGCAACCGGAAGACCCAAGGAGACAGTCATCACGTCGGTCAATGGCCAGACGAACGCGTCGACGAAGTAAATTACTCGAAGATGGATGCCCAGGGGCCCTCTCACCGGAGGCCAAGACAAGTGCACACCAGGTTTGCTGTCTACCAGAACGCTTCCGGTGAAGGCAGCAAGAGAGAGCGAACGACGCGCCCACGATAGGCGCGAGTGGCCACGAGACCACGCCGGCAATACCGCCGGTGCAGCGAACGATCACCCGGACCAACATGACCACCACATATACCACCGAGAACCCGATGACGACGACAGCAAGAGAGAGAGCCAACGACGCGCCCACGATAGGCGCGAGTGGCTACCTGACCACGCAATGGGACGAGTCTGCAATGAGAGAAGCCTCAATGAATGGCACGGACGTACCGGCCCACCCGTCTTTACGAACGGTGCTGTGGGTGCATGTATGCATGGTTTGGTGCGCCATCCTATTTGAATTTCGTGGCGTAGCTGGCTTGACCGATGCTGAGACTGCGCGTTGGCGACGAGCCAAGTTGCGGGTGGCTGAGAGTGAGAAACCTCCGTTAGGAAGTAAACGAGGGAGCATGAAGACGGCGAGAATCAGCACATCCAGCTCTACGGACGAAGACCGACAGTTGTGAGATCCCGGCCGATCCCGACACTAGATGGCCACTGCCTGATGCAGTGTGACGACAGACCACGGCATTTGACGATATGAGCGGGCGATGAACCGGACTGCGTCCGGTCTGTCCAACGGGAAGAGCGAACAATTGTCGCCCACCCCAGACAGCAGTTTTCTTTTCGCGAATCGCGCCGTGCAAGATTCCCTACATACCTGCATACTCGGTGAACTACGTCGTCAGAGCGAGCGTAGATGTTAGTCTGATCCACTAGGGTAGACAGCCGCAGTCGCCGGGCATTAGTCCCGGTTCGCGGGGATTTGGAGCAGAGCCCGCCCCGAGCGCTTTTGGCTTCAACAGTGAATAAATAAATAAATCGTCCAGTTTGACCCCCAACAGCGCGTGTGGCCCGACAGTTGAGGCAACTTGACACAGTCGTGCTAGCATTTTGTACCTGGATCCAATACTCTTCGCCGAGCTCAGTCTGCCTATACGACATCCACGACGTGCGTCGACGTTCTGCACTTCTGCTTTTAGCTCTCGTCAATATACTGTACTAGTATTTGCATCTACTTGCTGCTCCGGCGTTGACTGGTCTGCGGTACTTTGTTCCACATCGCAAAAAAAAAAAGGTCTGTTCAGAAGAAATTGCCCAGTCGGTTGCGCGGGGCCTTCCGCTTGAGCTTCCACACGCGGATCGACCCGTCCACCGACGCCGACACGAGCAAGTTGCCCGAGTGACTCACTGCGACGGACGAAATCGCTTGTGGATGGGCACTCGGGATTTCGTAAACGAGCGCTTTCGCGGATGGTTCGTCCAACTTCCAGATCAGAATCTTGCCAGTGGAGGTACCGCCAACAGCGTACTCAGTATCGCTGTCCAGACACCTTGTAGTCGAAATGATGCGTCAGCATTCGTGCCTGCCCTGCGCTCAAGTAAAACAGAAAGCGCCTCACCTTATTGGGCCATCCGACTTGACTTCCAGCGCAGCGATACGAAGCCTCTCCACAGTGAATAGCGACAGCTCGTTCTCGGCGGTTATGCAAGCGATCGACGACATGCTCCCACAGCAGCTGAGCCCAGAGATCTCTGCATGGTGCTCTGGACTCGCGGGGATGCGACGAATCAGCTCGTTACTGCGCAGGTCGAAGAGGTACAAAAACCCTTTCCGCGTGCCCGCGACACCAAGCGTACCGTCCAGATTCACATCCAGCGCGACCACGGATTCGTCGCAGTCCATGAACGCCCAGAGTGGAGCCCGTGTGATGCCAGTCGACGAAAAGTGCCACAGCTTGACTGAGCCATCCCACGAAGCGGTCAGCACGCGATCTTCAAACACCTTGATGCCGGAAAGACCGTCATCGTGCGCTGTCACCTGGTCGACGACGCGGCCGTACTCGACGGAATACATGTAGAAACAGTTGTCCCACGAGCCGATAAATACGTATTTCTCGTCCGCCGACACGTCGCAGCACGAGAGCGCCAAATTGCACGACAGGTTGCGCCGCACGGTTCCATCTTCCGTGGCTGACACTTTAAATGCAGTATCTTTCGCAGTAGAGAACAACGCTCTGCCGTCTCTGCCAAGAACCATTGAAGTCACCTCGCTGAAACAATCAACAATAACACACAAAAAACGTCAGACAACTCGCTCACCGCATTCTGCTACACTCAACGTACCCAGAGTGTAGGAGATACGGGGACGACCCAGCCCAGTACGGCATGTCACTGTCGTTGCGTTTGAACGGAGGTGTGAACGTCCATCCCCATCGCCGAGGCGGCTCGGTATTCATCCGCTTTCGAATCTGGGCCGTCAACCCACCGACAAGGCGTTGCGCTTGCTTCTGCACCGCAATCGAGCCGATTCCACGTGGACGGAAGGCGAAGACACTACGACGCGCGCCAGGGTGGCCATCTTCCTCTTCAACGTCTCCGTTGCTTTCGACGCTCGCATCGTGGCCGTTCACATCGTTGGAATGCATCGACGAGGCGCGATCCAGGTCAGACCCCGCCGACGATGACGTTTGGCGACCCCGTGGGGACGGCGGCAATTCTGGCGCGGCGATATGCACAGGCTTCCCGACCTCGCTACGTGCCGGGTGCGGACTCGTGAATAACAGTTTGGGCGTTTGCCCAAATTCTTGGATTTGCGCTTCGAGGGAGCATTTCTCGACAGGATCGGTGACTTTCTCAAGATCTACCGAGCCTTCGTACGAAAGATAGTAAAACACTTTGGACAGAGCAACGGCGTCAGAACATTTTACCGTATCGCACAATTATAGCAAATTTGTGCACGAACGTACAGTTGTCGGCCTTGGTAGCTTCCTCATCCTGCTGCTTGTATCCAAAGATGAGATCAATCCACTCGTGAATATGCTCAGAGACGTAGTCACTCTCCAGAGCCTCACGATTGATTCGAACAAAGTCTCGCGGGCTTGTCGCCCACGGCGGCAGGTCCACGTCTCCAACCTATTTTATCAACATGGAACACCATGTCAGCCCGTGCACAATCAACATGGCGATCTCACAAGTGGCATACGTACCCGTGCGTGCTTTTGCGTTGTACCGAGGTCGAGATTCCTCGAATTGCACAGCCAGTCCTCTGGGCGCACCGACGTGTCGAAGAACGACGGAATCAGCTCCTTCAGATCCGCGTGGTTCGTCAGGCAGCTCTTGTATGTGCCTTGAATCGAGCGGAAGAGTCGATCAGCCGCATCAAACTTGCCGTTTTGTAGACACAACATGTACGAAGGCGCCATGCGGACCAAGTAGAACAGCACGTAGCCAGGAGTCGAGTAGTGCGTGCCATAAAGGAACGGCGGTGGCAATCCCTCGGCTTCCATTCCACGAGGCATATTCACAAACCGCGTACGGTAAAACTCGAGCCGGTCCGGATTTAACGCGCCCATGGGTTTGGACAAATCTCGATACACTGCCGGATCTGCAAAGTCGATCGTCTCGCTTTCGTAGTCGGACAGAATCCACGGGAACACCGGGTACTGCGTCAGGTCGTTCTTCGTGCGGCCGGCCATGTTGTTTAGATACATGAGGTAGTCATAGTTGGACACTTCGCGCCGCTGCCACTTGATCACCATCGACTCGAGATCGGTCTGCTGCAAGCGCTTGAGATCCGGTTGGTTCAGCATCATGTCGTAGATCGCATCGCGATCACGTCGCGACTGGAACGAGAAAAAGAAGCTTTCACCTCCCTTGAGGCTGAGCTCCAACCCTGTTTGCTTCAGCATGTGGCGGCGCTTGTACAGATACTCGATCGCCGTGTACGCCCAATTCAGCACTGGATCCCCCACATTGTTGAGTTGGGCGGGCTGGAAATACACTCGCTGGTTCGTGAGCATCAAGCAGCCCGGGTGCTTGAGCAGCGGCACGATGCGGTCGACAAGTTTGCCCTTGGCGAGCAGCGGGCGTTCACGGAAATCGACCAGCAGACTTGAGTCGAAATTGTCGGTCAGTCGCGGCTGGAGCACGGGCGCGAGCAGCGACTCCTCGTCCACTTTGTTCAGCACGCTCTTGCGGTGCGCGAGCTCGTAGATGGGCTGGATGTTCCGTAAAAAATCCTCGAGCCTGGAGTGGAGCAGCGAGAACACATACTTGGCCGGCAGCGCCGCTGTTGGATTGGCCGCCGTGGTCTCTTTGTGAACGTACGGGTGGTCCACCCCACGGTCTTTCATCTCCACGACGGTCCGCGTCTGGAACGAAAGACACACGGCGCCGCTGCTAGTGTCGCTGCCGCCACCGCCGTCACCTGGCGAGGCGAAGAACTCCGCGACGGGCGGCTGCGCCATCTCGCGGAACGGGAACCGCAAGATCGCCGCATTCACGTCTTGCGGCTCAAAGAAGAAGCCGCGCGTGCAGACTTTCAAGCGGCCTTGCACTTTGCTGTTGTGTGAGCGCCATACAGATAGATTCGTGAGTCGTGGGGTTTAAACACGCGTTAGTGTACTGTAGGATGCATGAAGGTGGACGCACCGACCGAGGTCTGGCACCGGGTCCAGGAACCGATGGACGCTGAAATCCTGCGCAGAACAAACTCAACTCGGTTAGAATCGATTCTCCTTTGAGACTGTTTGCACGGACGAGAATAAGACGCACATCCAGGAAGAACTCGCCGTCCTCGAGGAGCAGCAGGTTGAAGCGGGTCTGCGCCGACTTGGAGCCCGAGCCCGAGCGATCCAAGTGCATATCTCGACGCGTAGCAGTGCTAGAGAGGCAAGAGCGACACGGATGGAGAGTGCGAGAACCGTTCTACGGGTGTGGAGAGTGACGCCGGTACAAGTAGCGCGTGGGGTTGGCAATGCGCACGCGCAACTGGGGCTGGCAAGATGCGGTGGTCGTTGCCTCTGCGCCAAGGTGGCTTCCTTCTGCGGTGACAAGGGAAGGGAGGTTTCCTTGAAGGACTTGGTGGGGACGAAGAGGTGTACCACTGAAACAAGTTAGTGTCAAGGGAATGTTGCACGAACGATGTGTCATTCTAAAGAGGTTGCTGCATGAACACACTCAGAATAGTGACATTAGAAAAATGTGGTGCTGCCGACCACGTCACCCGCGGAGGGCTGGTGTATGCACATGTATTCGTCTTATGTGACTGCATCCTTACGCGCGTTTCCATGAGAACGATCTGTTCTTCCCATCGCATCATTCGTCACGCATCTTCTTGCCGTAATAAACCGTCGGTAGAATAATTTTTGACCCCTTCTCCTTCATGTTTTCTACTTGGCTGCTGCAATATACAGCACTATTCGCATCCACGCCAGAGCAAACACAATTCGTCATCTATCAAGTATCCCACGAAATAAATCCATGCATACGCGCACGCACGCACCGTTGTTGCCGCGGATGAAGCAGTCGCCGTACTGGGCCTTGAGCTGGCCGTTGACGTACTCGTGGGTCTGCTCCATCGCGATGTTCATGAAGCCGTCGAGACACGCGAGCACGCCTTTGTACTCGACGCCGTTGTTCAGCTTCACCTCCACGGGCCGCCCCAGCACGCTCTTGAGGAAGTCGGACGGTGTGCGCTTGGTCGGCGGCGGCGGCTGCTCCTCCATAATGCTGTCGTCTGGAGTCGTTTGCCCTTCTTGGTTGGGGTGTTGGGGTGTTGAGATACAGGTATTGGGGCAACAATATGGTTGGTCAGTTACAAACTATTTTCGGATACGTGTTTCTAACGAAGTATGTTGGGATTCCAACATGTGAAAGAGATCGAGAGAAATGGAGTTGGAGCGCGCGTACCTGCGCAATGCGCGGCGGAAAGTGCGCGAATCGCGCAGCTATTTCGACGACGACGACGATACCGAGTCGCTGTACGAGTCGGCGCGCGACGATGCCACTCTTGGGCCGTCGAACGCGGCTTCTGCGGCCACGAACAGACCTGCCGAGGCCGAGATCGACCCGTTGGACGCCTTCATGGCGGGCATTGAAACCCAAGTGAACCAGGAGAAGACCCACAGCAGCGCCACCAAGAGACCGATCGAGAAGGTACGAGTTACGCGTTGGTGGCTCTATGTTGCACGCGTTTCTGAGAGATTGCACGGCTTCATGTAGCCGTCGCGATTTGAAAACGACGACCAGGACTCGTATTTGGAAGAACTGGCGCGGGTAAGATAGTCAACAGTAGGGAGCAGGGGGAGGGGACGCTGGCGGAGCTAATGTTGCTGGTGATCAAGTCGCATAAGAAGCCGCGCGCGACCACGGGGGGCTACGCGGACTCTGACGAGGAAGTGTACGGCACGGCCAAGCAAGTGGACGGCGACAGCGACACCGACAAAATTGATCAAAAAAAGACCATTGAAGTGCTCGCGCCGCTCCACCATACTGAGATCCAGTATGAAACGTTCCGGAAGCATTTCTACACGCCGCATGCAGCGATCGTGGCGCTCAGCGACGCTGAAGTGCGCGCTCTTCGTCAGGAGTTGAGCGTCAAGACGGACGGGAACAACGTACCACGGCCCATTCGGTCGTTTGTGGAGGTCGGGTTTGACCGCAAGATGTTGGGAATGCTCATGAAGCTTGGCCTGGAGGCGCCGACGCCCATCCAGGCGCAGGCGTTTCCCATTGCGATGTCGGGGCGCGATATGATCGGCATAGCGAAAACCGGATCCGGCAAGACGCTGGCGTTCACACTGCCAATGGTGGTCCATGTGATGGATCAGCGTGAGCTTCGGAAAGACGAAGGGCCAATCGCGGTTGTGCTCTCGCCCACTCGAGAGCTCGCACACCAAATCGTCGGCCAGGCGAAAAAGTTTTTGAATGTGTACGGCGCCCACTGTGCTGCGATCTATGGTGGGGTTGGCAAGTGGGATCAGATCCAGGCTCTCCGCAAAGGCGCTGAAGTTGTGGTGGCCACGCCCGGACGACTCATCGACATGATTCGCAAAAAGAACGTGAGGACTAAGCGCGTGACGTTTGTCGTGCTGGACGAGGCGGACCGCATGTTTGAGATGGGGTTCGAGCCGCAGCTTCGGTCAATCATGGGCCAGATTCGACCCGATCGGCAGACGCTCATGTTTTCGGCAACGTTCCGGAAACGAGTCGAGAGTCTAGCTCGCGATGTGCTCCACGATCCCGTGAAAATCACGGTTGGCCAGATTGGCCAAGCGAACGAAGATATCCACCAAATTGCCGTCGTGATACCCAACCACGCTGCGAAGTGGCCGTGGCTCATGGCCAATTTGAAGCGCATCGCCAGCGAAGGACGCGTGCTCATCTTTGCTGGAAGCAAGACGGGCTGCGAAGAGCTGACCAAGAGTCTCAACACAATGCAGTATGTATCCAACTGCCTCCATGGAGATAAGAACCAACAGGAGCGGAATGAGGCCCTGGCGAAGTTTCGAAGCGGTGAGTGCCCTATTCTGGTTGCAACGGATGTCGCTTCTCGTGGTCTCGACGTGAAAGACATCAAATCTGTGGTCAACTTTGACGTTGCCAAGAACATCGACACGCATACACACCGTATTGGTCGAACTGGTCGAATGGGGGCCGAGGGGTTCGAGCCTGGCACGGCGTATACGCTGGTGACCAAGAACGAATCGCAGTTCGCCGCCCAGCTCGTGTACAACATGGACGTGTCAGGGCAGGCAGTTTCGGTGGAACTCATCACACTTGCGAAGCGCGATCCACGCTTTCGGCGTGGAACGCCGGCGAAGGGTAGCAATACGTTGCTATTGCCAGCGACCGATATCGGAGGTCAAGGTGGTCCGGAATCACAAGCGTTGGATGCCAACAGAGGCGCATTGGACGACGAGGATGAAGCTGAGATGCAACGATGGAATGCCAACCAAAAGAAATCCAAAGCTGAGAAGCGACAAGGGCTTGGCTTCGCAAGTACGAGCGACGGCGGCGGCATGGGAGGCTTCCGAATGTCGTTTGTCAAATCAACCCCGGCGAGTTCGCTTCAGCAGTCATTCCGCTCTGGATTTGTGAAGGCTAGATCCGAGCCAGTTCCACCCCCACCCAAGCCTGGAAGGGAGGCACTGCATCCGCCGCCTATGTCTCCTCACGTGGTTGAAGCCTCTCTTCAGGCCAAGCTCGCTGCCTCGACCCCTCCAATCCAACGTCCACCACCTCCACCACCTGCGTTCGTCCAACCTGCGCGACTTCCTCCACATGTGATGATGGCTCAAAACGTTGGGCCGCCAAGCATTTTACTGACGGCTCAAGCGGCCAGCATCGGCGCCCCAGCTCCACACGCCATTGCAGCGGACTACAATCCAGGTGCTCAAACTGAAGCTGATCGCGGACGCAACAGCTCTCAGGATGTCTCGTCAAGCCGCCGACGGTCTCCTAGCTCAAGCTCCTCCAGTCGTTCTGGAGATCGCAGATACGACCGCCGAAGCCGAAGCCGTCACTCGAGAAGTCGAGAATCCACCCGCCGATACCAATCCCGCAGCCGGAGCCGCAGTCGCAGTCGAAGCCGCGACCGCGGTCGCTCCTCAAGTCGACGCTCGCGTTCGCGATCTCGTGATCGCTATCGAAGGTAGGAAGGAAGCTGGATTCGAAAAAGACCGCATCGTTAGTGCGAAACCAAACTCGGCATAAATGAATATTTTGGGGAAAAAACAAAGCGATCGCTCGGAGCGACGGGGGGATCCTATGCTATTTGGCCCGTGCTCACTGCATCTCCGTACATCTATCAAAATAAAAACGGGGTACGCGTGGCGAGGGGACGACGCTGATGAGACGACAACCCGGCAGCCAAGCGAGCAGGCAAAACGCACCATCATGCGCAAGGAGCTCTCGGATGACAGCGTTTTGCACGAGCAATCTACTACCGTGAGCTATCTACTGGTCAGCCGCTGGAGCGACTGGAGCGGCAGCGTCTGTGGGTGCTGGAGCGGCTGAAGCGGCATCGTCTGTGGGTACTGGCGGGGCAGAGGTGGCATCTACAGGTGCTGGCGGGGCAGCAGTAGCATCTACAGGTGCCGGTGAGGCAGTAGTAGCATCTACAGGTGCCGGTGGGGCAGCGGCGGCAACGTCTGTGGGTGCTGACGGGGCTGCAGCCTCGTCTGTGTGTGCAGGAGTCTCCTCCTTTGTCGTCGTGCTGGCCTCGCCTTCGTCGCCTTCCGAGCCCGCGAAGCCAGCGTTGTCGTCGTTGATAAACTCCATCACCGCCAGAGGCGAGTCCGGCGCTTCGTCGTCAAAGTTGGCAAACGCCGGCCCGTTGTCGAACGAGCTCGCGAACGAGTTGGCTGCCTGCTCAAAGCTCGACCAATTGTCACCAGAGTCGAAATTCGCCCACCCGCCGCTGGCGCCGCCTGTCAACTTGGACTTGAAGTCAAAGTCCTCGTCGCTCTCGCGTCGGTTGCGGTCGCCCATGTCTTCTTCGTCACTGCTGCTGCTGCTGTCGTGCAAGATCTCTGGCAACATCGGCGTGTCGTTGCCGCTCGGGAGGTCAAAGTCCGTGTCAAACTGGCTCGGCGGGTCAAAGGCCGACGAGCCCAGCATCTCGGCAAACTTTTCGTTGAGCAAGTCCTGCTTCGAGTTAAAGCCCATCGACGTGTAGTCGTCGTTCTGGTACGATGCCGTGCTGCCGCCCAGCGGCATGCGCTCGCGCTCGTACAGCGGCGTGAGCACCTTGCTCGAGAGCTCGTCCCATTTGGCCCACACGGCTTTGTCGTCCTCCAGCATCTCGACCACCGTGTCGGCGTGGGTCATGTCGTTCAGCGACTGCCTTGCCTCGCTGCCGGCCTCGCCCTTGACGTCCTCGACGAGCGAGATGATCATGTTACAAATCCGGTGCAAATGGCCCACGTAACCAAACGAAAAGCCGCGCGGCTGCTCCTTGAGCGCCTCGTCGTTCTTCTCGTGGGCGTCCACGATCCGGTCCAGCAGACGCGCGTTCTTGATCAGCGCCGTCAACAGATCCGGGCCGCCGCTCTCCAGCACACCGACCACCATGCTCTCCACGTCGGCGTGGAGCATATTCACCGACTCGAAACGGAAAAACAGATCCAGGCAAATGTCCACCGCGTTCTCGGCCAAGAGCGCGGCGTCGACCTTGTCGTACTTGGTCTGCATGAGCAGCACCACGAGCCCGACCAGCTTGAGACGGCGCAGCCCCAGGCGCGGCACCTCCTGGAAGCGCTGGTTGCGGATCGTGCCAGCGTCGTGGTCGTCCGCACGCAGCGTCGAGCAGATCTGCGTGAGCCGACCGAGCGTGCAGGCCACGGTCGCGGGCAGTTCCTCGCTGGACGAATACCGCGCGTTCGTGTGGCGCGAGAGCAGCGCGCAGAGCACCGACAGCGCCGAGGTCATCGACGACGCGACAAACGCCGCGCTGGTCCGCGGCACCGCGAGCTCCAGGATCTTCTCGACCACGTCCTTGGTCTCGAGGTACTCGAGCAGCGCAAACGAGGTGGGCGAGCTGACCGAGGTGGGCGACGACGGGTCGCTCTGCTGCGCGCGCGTGCCGCAGTGGATGATGTCGACCAGCACGTCCGCCGAGTGCTTGTGCGTGTCGCTGTCGAGCGCGGCGCCGTCCGCGCCCGTGGGCGCCAAGTTGCCAATCAGCAGGTCGACCACCGCTGTGTCCGACTGCCACGAGAGCACCTTCTGCGCCGACGACGTGGGTGTGCCCACCGAGCCTTCGTCGTCGTCGTGGCCGGCGCCGTACCACGAGTTGGACGGCGGGAAGCCCACTGAGAGCCCGGGAAAGTCCATCATGTCGTCCATATAGTCTACCAAACACAAAACAATACAATGCCCTCTCCAATCGGTCAGCGCGCGTTGGCATCTCTCGACGCAACCCAGCCCGTGGACCTACCATTGTGGTACGGCTGCAGCAAGCGCTTGAGCAGCTCGGCGATCGAGAACGACTGCGCATGGGTGATAAAGCCCTGGAGCAGCGAGGTCGCGTGCTTGTTCATCAGCGCCGTCATCTCCTGCGGCTTGCGCACCATAAGCATCGACATGATCTTCTCAAAGTAGCCGGCCAGGCGCGAGTCCAGCGGCGCCGGGCCGTTCAGAAACTCAAACAGCGCCTCGACGATCTTGCCGTCGCTGGCGCAAGCGAGCGTCTCGGTGATGCTCGAGATGTCGCAGCTGACCACCTCGCAGGCCATGTACGGGTATTTGAGCGCGCGCAGCTCGCTGGCGTCGGGCGCGGGCGCCACCACGACGTACTCGATCAGCTTGGCCACAATCTCGTCCTGGGAAAGGCTGCCAGCAGTACATGATTCAGTTTCCAGTTCCAATCATGTTCCATGGCGGGGAACAACCAACAAAATGTGCTGGATTCGTACAATTCCAACAGCTTGGTGTTGCGGGTCTTGACCTCCTGAATGAGCTCGTCTTCTTCGAGCACCTGCTCGAGCGTGAACGCGTCCGTGTCCAGTAGGTCGTTGAGCGGACTCGAGATGTTGAAGAGCGAGCTGCCCTTGGACCAGACGCTGTTGTCGTCCGTCATGGCGGCGAAGAGCGACATCGTTGGCGCTCGTTGGCGTGTTGGCGCGTTGGTGTTGGCGTCGGCGCGGGGACGGCAGGCGGCGGCGGGCGGGTGGTTTCTCCGTTCCGCCTTGCAGAAGTCTCCCTTCCACAACCAAGGTCCACAGGATCAGTAGGTACTAGAGGCACTTGCGAAGTAATTGGGGGAGTCGATTCTACGTTTGTGCGAGGAAAATTGTCTCACCAGCGAATAATATTCCAGGGTCTTCGCTACATAGCGAGAAAAGATGTTGGCGAGAGCTGCTGAGGTGGGTCGGTTGTTTCCAATTCGTTTGGCAGATGATAGAGGGGTAGGGGAGAGCCATGGCGAAGATCTTTGCTGTGATTGGCAGAATCTGTGTTCTCTCGGGTTGCGAAGTCATTTACGTGAGGGACTGACGGCCGCAATAGTGCAACATAGTGACTTCAACAATATCTTCCTTAAGAAGCCCCGCTTGTTTCGGTCAAAATGCGACGAAGGTGGCGAGGGTGTTTGTCGGTGGATTACGAGCGCACTCTATAAGCTACGCCAACGAAAACGCGACCAGTGCATGTACCATGGACTAAACCGCCC
This sequence comes from Pythium dissimile, assembly GCA_023336445.1. Taxonomy (NCBI): domain Eukaryota; phylum Oomycota; class Peronosporomycetes; order Pythiales; family Pythiaceae; genus Pythium; species Pythium dissimile. The sequence goes on from JAADWZ010000049.1 coordinate 15,671, forward strand.
ACCTGTCGATTATTACGGCGTGTCGTGCTCTGCGCCCGTGGTTGTGGCGCTCGACACCGTCGGATCCTGCGCGCTCTTCTTGACCGCCGTCGCCATCACCGCCGCGTCATCGTCCGCGCCAGACACCGCGACCAGTCGGCTCTTTGAGCGGCTCGAGCCTAGCACCACGACGTCCGTGGTGGTCGAGTCGCGCGGGTCCGAAGAGATGCGCAGCTGCCGCTTGGCGTCGGTCATGCTGCTCAATTGCGCCACGTCTTCCGCCGCTACGGGGGGAAACCAGTGTCAACACGTCAACAGCAAGTCTAGAAAAACACCCGCAGCGATATGTTGGTACCAAGCGCGAGAGCAGCCAGCAGCGATGCGAGCGTGATTGCAACGGCAAAGGGCTTCATGGTGGTGGAACAGTGTTGGAGAGGGAGCGCTCACACGACACGCCAAGCGAAATGAGGAAATGGATTCGATAGACAGTTTTTGTGAAGCATATGGGCGACGACAGAGAGCAAGGGCCCAGGAGCAACTTTCAACAGAAAGTTTTGGTGTTTCGAGGAGAATCTGCCGCAGAGTGCACGATGTCCAACGCCGTCAATCATGCCATTTGCGACGCATTCAGTACACATGACCAAACGAGCGATAGCGGAAAGAAGCACAAACATTTCGCGGAAACGCACGCGCAGCCAGCTCGACAAGACGCAAAGACTCGACGTACATCCGTAATGTGGTCTACCACAAGGGCTTGCGCACCCTCTACAAGTTTGGAGCATTGGACTGAGAGTCCGAGATTGTTACTTTTGAGCCGCTTGTCCCACAGACATTGTCAGCTGTCGTCCCAATGCCCGGTTACGGTTCCGGTAGGGGTAAATTTCACGTTGATAACATGTTTCACAATGTGTGCAGCTTAGTAAGCAATCTGGTGAGAAGGTGCTGCTGGGCGTGTTCCACCAGCTCCAGTTTCGAGGCAACAGTGGCGGACTCCGGGTGCGATACCGTTCGAATCGGTGGGATTTGCTGACTCGTCCGCAGCGCCGGGCACTGTGGCCACTGCAAGAAGCCAGCTCGGACCTCTTCGATCTGCGTCACGATCTCGACAAACACCGCTTGGTCAATCTCCAGTTTATCAGCACTGGTCGAATAGAAGCGGAAGACCTCACGGAGCAGGTCTTCGTGCTGATAAAAGTACATCGGTCCAAACAGCGAGCTGACGGCGTTGCGGAAGCCCGCGTCAAAGTCCATCACGTGGCGGCGGATGCGGTTCGCCGGTTTGAAAATACGCAGCCCCCACTTGTGGAAGCACTCGACCACTGCGACGCGTCCAGAGGCGCTTTCTTGGATTTGGCTGTGTTTTGTGACCGTCGCGCGGCCCGGTTCCAGCGGGAACAGTTTCCAATCGTGGCGAAGAATCCGGCACACGCGGTGGCAGACACGATTCACCAGACGCACGTGGATGGCGTCGGCGTAGGTCAAGAACGAGATGGTCTCCAGCAGCGTGGTCCAGGGCCACAGCGAGAGTTTGCCCACCGCGAGCTTTTTAGGTGGAGGGAACACGACGAATTTGTGGTTGCACGGCTGCTCCAGCAGAGGCGTCACAGTCAACGACGACATGAGCCCAGACGGCGGCGCTTGTCGTGCCGCGACGAGGAGCGAGTTGCGCACGATGCAGACTGCGATCGGGCTCCAGTGCGGCTTGTCGGGCATGGGGATCACATGCAGACAGCTGCCCGTGTCACTCAACACGAGGATCTCTTGCCGACCGACATCGCATACAAAGACCTCGCCATTCAAACCGAGCAGTACGTCGCACGGCGAGTCAAAGATCGATCGTAGAGGTGTCGCCACGATCGCAATTCCAGTGGCGTCATGACGCGGCGTTGGCGTCACTCGGTTGCGCTTACTGCCCCACATTGCGAGCCACTTGCCCTTGGCGCTGAACCGCTGGACGCGTTTATTGGCGCTGTCGCACACAAACAGGTCACCGTTGCGCGCAATGTCGATCGCACAGGGTGACGCCAACTCGCCGAGCCGTCCGCCCTGTCGACCGACCACGAGTACAACACCGCCCGTGGTGGTCATCACCTGGACGCGATGGTTGCCGCTGTCCACGACCGCGACGTGGCCGAGCGACGTGAACTTCAAGTCGAGTACGCCGCGGAATTCGCCGCGGTTGACGCCCGTCTTGCCGAAATAGTGGAGCGCGTTGCCGCTGCCGGTAAAAAACGCGACGCGGTCGAGCTGGAAGTCGGCGACTGCGATCTCGCCGCGGGAGCTGACATCAACGGCGACGGGACACTGGAACTTGCCGGTGCCGGTGCCGTGCTCGCCGATTTGGCCGCGCGGCAGCACACGAAGCTCCGTGTCGCTGCAGATCTCGACGTCGAACGTGCGCACGAAGCAGGCGATGGGGTCGCACACGAGCAAGATGCGAGCCAGTGGGTTGTAACACATGCCGCGGAACGAGGCGTGGAACAAGAATGGCGGCGACTGCGGGTCAAGATCATTCTCGACCACGCTGAGGGGCTGCGCGGCGCTATCGATGGCGGTGTAGTCGCGACCAGTGATGGGCGCCACGCGCAGATCCAGCCTTCGCGACGAGCTGGCCATTTTTGTGGGGACTGGCGGATGGGGAGGCATAAATAGGATTCAGGAGGTGGGATTCAGTCCAGGAGCCGCTTGGTTTGGTCTCGAACGGCCTCGTCGATGCCGTCTTCGCTGGCAAAATGGTACGGCGGTCGGGCTCGTCTATGGGCAATAATGTACGCTCCCAGCACCGCGATGCAGCTCACGCACAATCCGATATTCACGAGAAACAGTAACTCCCACGATGAGATGAGGCCGGGAAGCAGCGGCATCGCCATGCGAGCGACCGATGCCGACGCACCGAAGAGCCCCATGAGCGTTCCTTGCGGTTTCGTGCCGAGCACTTTCGAGAAGGCCGGTACGATCACAGCCGACGCAATGGGCGAGCCGACGCTCCAGACCAAGACCTCGCCGAGCACGAACAACTTGAACGGGGCGCTGCTGCGTTGAGTGTGGGTGCCCAGCACTCGACCCAGCTTTACGAGGACGCCGTTACCAACGAGCAGCATGGCGAAGCCGAAGAAGAGCAGACCAACGTCACTTAGCTTCTCGCGATCGCCGCCCCAGCGATGGATGACGGCATACGTGATCAAGCCCAGTAGCCCGATAACCAAGTAGAACTGGGACGCTTCAGCGACCACTTCAGTCGGCGTTGACTCGAACTCGGCGACCCTGGTCGGTAAACGTGGAGAGCCAAGAAACTCGTAAATCAGCTCTGAGGCACGGCTCGTCTCGTTGACCGCCTGGAGGTACAGAGGCACGTTGGCGGTCTCGAAGATGGACAGCATGCCACGCGCGTTAAAGTTCAGGAACATGAAGACGAGGATCCCACACAGCCGTTCTGAAGGATTCGATCGTGGCTTGTGGGCTTCATGCTGCTCGACCATACTGTAGTTGCCGATCGTCCGAGCCATTTCCATTGTCGGCGCGTCTTCTCGCGTGACGGAATCGTCGTAAAGCGCGGCTGTCAGCGCGATCGTCGCGAGATTCAGTCCGGCGAGCAGAAAGCCCGGGCCGGTAAGGCGGTTGAAGTATACGTACTTGCTGCCTCCGACGGGAACATCAACGTCACCGAAAATCCCACCGAGTCCTGGCGTCAGCGCGTACGCCAAGAACACCACGGCAGCGAGCATCGTGAAGTACGAGAGCCGCTGGTCGAGCCGCGTCAGCGACGCAATATTCGCGCGGCAGACGCTCCGATTTCCGGCGCTGAATCCAGCCACAAATCGACTTACACCGAGGAGCAGTTTGCTATTGACTCGAGGTGAATACGGAAGCACGTACAGCAGATTCCCCACAACCGCGGCTGCCGCGCTGAAGTAGTAGAGCGCTTTGAAACAAACGCGGTCGCTGAGCCAGCCGAACAGCAGCGAAGCGACGAAGCGCCCGGCGCTGAACACCGCCGTGAGCACGCCCACAAACGCGAGATCGCCGCCGAGGTGCTCTGCGTACGAGAACAGAGTCGGTAGCACGAGCCCGCGCGCGGCTTCAGCTGAGAACTCGGCCGCCACGATGATCACGACATGGCCGTACCACAGGCGTGTGCGGCCCGCTGTCGTCCTCATCAAGCTGCACTGCAACAGACAAAATCCACAATGAGAAATGCCTCGTCACTTCAAGAGCGCGTCGGTGTGTTCTCGCACGTGGTTTTGGTGTCGGGTGGGTCGATGGCACGCGCCGTCAAAGACTAGGAGATGTCTCCGTCACACGTCGCAGAGATTCGTCATTTCCAGACAATCAAAAGTCCAACCATCTTCATTATATCCAATGAAAGAATTATTGAAATTGTGAACATTTTCAACCAATCCAGTCACCTATCGAGTCCTGAGCTCATGACGATTGCGCCATGCGATGCGGCATCCCCACCATCAGCACCACGCCATTCACGCAATTCCAGCCATGGACTGCACGTCGCCGTCGACGCTGATCGGCTCCTCGATGGGGATGCCGCTCATCCCGTCGCTCTCGCTGGGCAGCGGCGCGTCACTGCCTCGCAACGACGCGCTTGACCACCGTAAGGGCACGCGCAACATTTACAAGTTTGGCGGCACGTCGGTGGGCAGCCCGTCGCGGCTGTGCGGGCTCGTGCGCATCATCCGAGAGGAGCGCACACGCATCCACGCGGTCGTGGTGTCCGCCATGGGAGACACAACCGACCATCTGTTGGACGCTGTGGATGCCGCTGTGCGTGGGGACGAGCATGGCGCGACAACCATCGTCGATGGACTCGTCGCGCTGTCGATCGCCAACGCCCACGAGACCCAGACGCTGCTGCAGAAAGAGCTGGGCGCGAGCGCCGAGCTGGCGGACATGACGCAGCTCGTGGTGGAGTTTTTCAAGCCGCTGCGCGAGCTGCTCTTTGGGATCTCGCTCTTGCAGGAAAAGACGAGCGCGACGCTCGACATGGTGCTGTCGTTCGGCGAGCGCATGAGCGCACAGATCGTCGCGGTACGTCCACGTGCATGCAATGTCTGTATTCCACTTCTCACTGTACCTTGGTGTTTAATGCTCCAGCGTCTGCTGACCAAGGCCGGCGTGGATGCATTTTTCGTGGACGCCCGCGACTGGGTGACCACGGATGATACGTTTGGCAGTGCCAAAGTGTACTTTGATGAATCCAAGCTCAAGCTTCAGCAGTTGACCTGTTTGTGGGGAGACCGTTTGCCTGTCATTACCGGTTTCATTGGCAAGGCCCGCAATGGCCGCACCACAACACTCGGTCGCAACGGATCCGACTACACCGCGACGCTCGTCGGTGCGGCTTTGCAAGCGGATTACGTCGTGATCAACACGGATATCTCGGGTGTGATGACCGCGGATCCGCGACTTGTCGACCGAGCGGTCGCGCTGTCCCACCTGAATCACCACGAGGCGCTGGAGCTCGCCGTGTACGGGACACGCATGTTCCACGCGCGCACGATGGTGCCTCTCATCCACGGCGGCGTGACCATGCTGATCCGCAACACCATGGATCCGAACGGCCATGGCACGTACATCAGCGGCGCGGACAACACGGGCAAAGCTGAAACCTGCACGACGTCGCTGGAAAACCTCGCCATTCTCGAAGTGCGCACGCGCATCCTCCAAGATCGCAGTTTGAATGCGCAGGAAACACTCGGCGCGCGCATTACCAAAGTGCTCGAGGCGCAGAAAATCCCCGTGTGGCTGTCCATTCGAGGTGCGCACGGCCAGGCGATCAGCGTGGTTATCCCCATGACCATGGAGGACCAGGCGATCAAGGCGACTCGCTCGGAACTTCAGTCCGAGCTGGAGAATGAGGAAGTGGACCCTGTGAACGCGCAGTCGCCCGTGACGATGTTATCGATCGTCGCTGAAGACCTCTCTAAGATCCCACTCAACCAAACGAAGTTCTTCTCGGCGCTCGCCGACGCCAACATCGAAGTGCTCGCAGTGGGCCAGGGCACGAGCTCACGGTCGCTGAGCTGTGTGATCCCCGGCCGCGACACGAAGATAGCAGTGCGCCGTGTGCATGATGCGTTCAACGTCGACTACCTCGTGAGCAACGTCGTGCTGCTCGGGTGCAACCACGTACGTTCTAAGTTCCTGAGATGGGTTATAGAGGGATTACGGTGCTGACCACCGGACCGTGCTTGAGAACAGATCACATTGGAAGTGCTCAAGCAGCTGGAGAAGCAGGTCGAGCTGTATCGCCGCCAGCACAAGGTCGTGGTTCGTGTCGTCGGATATGGGTCGAACTGCTGCGACTTCATCTACAACGCCAAGGGCTTTGAGTGGGCCGAGCTCAAGCAGCGTCTCACGAGCTGCACGGACACATCCAAGGTCTTCTCGGCCGAGTCGACTACGACTGCATACATCGGGTCGCCATCGAACGACCAATTGGATTGGATCCACGATCTCCCCAACCCGATTCTCATCGACTGCTCAGGCCAAGTCACCACGCAGGAGCTGTACCTGCGCTGCATTGAGCGTGGCATCCACGTAGTAGTGTCCAACGCGCACTCGGTGAGCACGCTCCCTCCGACCCAGTCTCGCGAGAGTGTAGCGACCAGCACGCGCAAGACCGGCCGCACGTTTCTCATGTACACGTCCACGATCGGCGCCTCGGTGCCCGTGATCGACACGCTCGGCAACATCTTGCGCACGGGGGACCGCGTGCAGCGCATCCAGACCTCGCTCAGCGGCTCCATGGGCTTCGTCACAAACGAAGTCATGCACGGCAAAAGGCTGTCGGAGGCCATTCGAGGCGCGTTGCTCCACGGCTACTGCGAGCGCGACCCCCGAATGGACCTCACCGGTCGCGACATGGCCGACAAGATCATTGTGCTGGCACGCGCACTCGGCGTGCGGCTCCAGCTGTGCGATATCGCCGTGGAGCCGCTCGTGCCCCACGCGGTGCTCGACGGCATCGCGTGGTCGGCCGACATTTCGATCGACGAGATCGTCGACGGCATTCAAACGTACGACGACATATTCCACCAAGCGTTCTACGAGAAGGTGGTGGCCTCTGGCACGCGACTGCGCTTCGTGGCGTCGATCGACCTCACGGCGTTCCCGCGCATCTCCGCGAGCATCGCGCCGCAGTTGGTGGATGAAGACCACCCCGCGTACTTTGCCAAGCAGGACGAGATCGCGTTTGGGTTTTGGACCAATGAGTACCAGCCGCGTCCGCTCGTACTCAAAGGCTCGGGCACAGGCGCGCTGGCCGGCGCCACGGGTATCTTGCGCGACGTGCTCACAATCCTCCGCTCGTTACGCCAAGTGTAGCCATTTTCTCGAGCTACGGACGCGTACAGTCTTCCCTCTGTATCTGCTTCGGTTCCCTGCATATGTGCATATTTACAGGATGCCAGACCTTCCGGATAACTTTCCCACGTGGCCCCGGTCGTTTTGGATCGCAACCACGTGGGAGCCGGATACTGGTTGCCTGTCTTGTTCGTAAACTGAATACGTGCTGCCTCCGTAATGTGACATGTCGCTCCGTATCACCAGGTTCTTCGCTTCTGCGTATAGTGACCTTCCATGATCCACATCAACTTTCTCGAAAATGCGTGCAACGTGGCCGCAGCTCCTGGCCGCGGCGGCGGCGCTGGGCGGCTGCGCGGCCTCTGGCGCCGCCAGCACCGCCAGCGACGCGCCTCTTGCTGCCGACGGCTTCCGCTACGGCTTCTCAGAGTGCGTGGACAACGAGCGAACGCTCTTTTTCTACACCGAAGACAAAGAAACATGCTCCAGCGACGCAGTCGCCAACGGCACCGTCGTCTCCAAGCGTACGTCGTGTGTGTGTGTGTGTGTATGGGAAAGTATACCTGTCGGTGAAGACTAACTGACTAATGGACGTGGACTGGTCCAAATGGGTCTAATATTTAGCGCCCGTGCGCGGCCTGCGGTGCGATGTCATGTGTGACAAGGGCTACTTCCTCGGCGCCAAGTGGGTATTTCTCTCTTTCTCTCTGTTTTACCCCAACTCGTTGGGTTGTTGGTCGGAGCATCGCTTAGACTAACGGTTCGCTGCTGGGTTAGCTTCACCGGCGCGGCGCCCGTGTCGGGCTGCGAAAAGTGTCCGCGCGGCCAGTACTCGCTGGGCGGCGGGAAACTGTTCTCCAGGCGCACCAAGGCCTGGTCCTCGCCACTGCCCATCGACGTACGATATAGCTATATAGCTCCTTCTTGCCTGTCCCTTCTCCATTTCTAGGAGCGTCTAACTAACGCGACTGTATGGGTGCCCTACAGATCCGCAGCGAGTGTATCACTCGCAATTTGTACACCAACGAGTGGCAGACCAACTGCCACCCGTGGCGCGCCACAGCGGACGGCGCGATGGTCGAATCGGGCGACAACAGCGACATTCTCAACCAGTTCGACGCCTCGCGGCTCTTCTCGTCTTTGCGCATCAGCGCCACGTTCGTGCGCAACGGCAGCGTCACGTTCCAGTACAAAGTGAGCGCCGAGCCGCCGTTCGACGGGCTCGTGTTTGGCGTGGACGACAAGACCACGATGGAGATCGTGTCCAAGACCAACGGCTGGCAGGAGGCCGTGTACGACGTGCCGGCCGGCGCGCACACGTTCGCGTGGGACTACACCAAGGATTTCAGCGGCGACGAGGGCGACGACAAGGCCTACATCAAGGTGATTGAGCTCGTGGGCACGTCGTATTCGGACACGTATTGCCACGCCTGTGGCAGTGATACGACCATGTCGGGCGGCTCGCTGTGCGCGTTCTGTAAAGCGAACGAGTACGCGGCGCCAAAGTCCGACAGCGAGCTGGACTTCGCCTGCTACGCGTGTCCGAAAGACACGTTTTCGCCCAAAGGGTCGATCGGCATGGACGCCTGCGTGAGCCGCCGGCCGTGCTCGACGGACGATGTGGTCGAGACGTTCACCAAGTGCGAAAGCGGCAAGCGCAACGTCACGTACGCGTGGAGCGAGCCGCAGACGTGCCAGACCGACCTGCCCGGCGCAAGTCTGCTGCCCAAGCCCAAGGTCGACACGCCATGCGACGCGTGCGAGAAAGGCTACCGACTGAACGACGACGACGAGTGCGAAGCGTGCCCCGTTGGTGAGCGTCTGGTCGGCGGCGGCACCACGTGTGAAAAGTGTCCTGCCGGCAAAGTGGTGCTCAACGACGTGGCGTTTGGTCGTGGCACGACCACGGGGTGGAGCCAGTGGCCGTCCATCGTGGACGTGGACGCGGCCACGCAGGCAGGCTGGAAGCTCACGCGCGACGGGATCGTCTTCTCAGCTGACGCGCTGCGCCACGGCGCGTTGGCCGAGTCGACGCGGTTCCCGATGCCGTTCAACGTCACGTTTCTGCACAGCGGCAAGATGGAGATCATGTATGCGCTTGAGAATGTGCCCACGTTTGAAGTGGACGGAGCGCGCGCCTGGCTGGAGATCGAAGTGGAAGACTCGACTGCGACGGTCCAGGTCAAGCCGCTGGACGGCTCAAGCGATGGAGATGGGGATGATGGCGATGATGATGATGCCAATGCTGACAGCCAGGTCGACGTGGACGGCGATGGGGTGAACGAGCAAGTGCTGCATCTCGCCAACGGCGGCAACAATGGGACTGCCACCGAAGGGTTCGAGTTTGACGTCACGACGCCCGTGCCCAAGCAGTTCCGCTTGGTGCTGCGCACGACGAGTCCGAAGGCAGCTCGTCTGATCCAGGCCAAGATCTACTTCTTGCGCTTTGAAGGCACCCAAGAGGGCGCAGGTGTGGCGTGTGTGGCGTGCGCACCGGGCTTCCAGGCGATCCACTCGAGCGAGTTTACGGGCTGTAAGATGTGCCCGGCGGGCACCTACGGTGCGGACGTGAACGGCATCACGGTCTGCGAAAAGTGTGCGGCCAACACGTGGTCGAGCGAAGGCGCCACCAAGTGCCAGCCGTGTGGCGCCAACACGTTCAGCAAGCAAGGCGCCAAGCTGTGCGAACCGCCTGCCATTCTGTCGGTGAACGCCTCGTCGTCGAACGCGACCAGCCAACTGGAGCTGCGCTACAACATCGAGCTCATGCAGTCGCTCGTGTGGGGCAACGTGTCGACCTTTGGCTGGGACGACGCGTTTGAGGACGAAATGGACGACGCGTTTGACGGGATGGACGCCGGCTCCGAGGTCTATTCGGGTTTAGTGGAATCCGGCCCCGTGTCGCCGACCCGCGGGTTCCAGATCAACCCGACGACGTCGCTGCTGATGGGCATTTTCCGCCCCGTGAGCACCAAGTGGAAGACCGAGATCAAGGGGCAAATCGTCGACGAAGTGGTCAACACAGCCACGGAACGGCCATTCCTCGTCGTGTTTACAATGCTCAACCCTCGCGACGCCGGCGGGGTCTTCAAGCAAACCAACGGCCGCTATGGTCAAGTTCAGTGCTCGGTTCCAGCGGTACGTTTTGAGTGTGCAGATGGTGAATGGGGAGGGGAGATGTTGACATGATCCCCGAATGCGTGTGCTGTTCCATAAAGCAATGGAGAGTGACCAGCGGAGGCAACGTGCTGGCGATCGACCCGGCGACAAACGGATCCGGTGTCGTGGTCACGTACACGAACGGCACGCCCTGCAAGAATGGCCGGCCTTCGTCTACCACGCTCCGATTCGTATGTGACCTGAAAGCAGGTACGCTAGCACAGTTGCGCGGTTGGAACTCTTTTTTCCTTTCGTTGTAGACTAACAAAACCTGTGTGGCTGAGGATAGGCACACCTGACCGGCCGACCAAAGGCTACCGCAACGCCGACACGTGCAGTATCGACCTCGAGTGGCGCACCGCCTACGCGTGTCCGATTTGCGACGAGTCGTTTTTCACCGAGGCCAAGACGACGTGCTCGGGTGGCACGCAGTCGATTTCGTACGCGCGCAAAGAGGTGTGCTACGGCGGCACGCAGCCGCAGTCGGTGCCCGTGTCCACGTGCTCGGACGTGGTGCTCGACACGCAGGCGCTGTACACGGCGTACGCGGCGATCTCGATCGTCGCGGTTGTGATTCTGCTGCTGATGGTGGGCATCATGGTCATGCATCGCAAGTACCGCAATGTGAGTGCTTTTTGGCTTTGCAGCAGTCATGCTGTAGTCGACCCTAATGTGGGAACACTAACATGTCTGAATCTATTGGCCAGGCGTACAACGACTACCTATACCTCAAGGGCAAGCACCCCGTGTCCACGGACGAGAAAACGGGAGAAAGTACATTCGAGTTTACGCCCACGTCCACGGCGATCCACAGCTCGTCTCCGTCTAGCACAGGCACTGGAAGTCCGTTCTCGCCGTCGCTTGACGAAGAGACCAAGGAGACGGACGACGAGAAGAAGACGATCCAGAGCGTGTAGAAACTGGTGGTGTGTAGTGGAGAAGCAAATGCGAGTCTTGCAACTCAGTCGGCTAGCGGAAGGCGATGCGGAATATGGACTAGTCGACCGTTTTCATCCCAGACTTTGACTGGAGCTGGCGGCGGCGGCGGCTGGTATGTCAACCCACGTGGGCTGCCGCCGCGTGGCTCGTTATTTGCAGCGTTGTCTGGGCTTCTAGGTCGCGGCAGCGTGCTTGCTGTCTCTTGTATGGCTGTAGGCTTTTGGGAGCCCGTGTTCTTACGACTCGCTTGCTGCCGCGTCTTCATCCACGCGCAGAGAATCGCCATGTCGTCGTAGCCGTCGGTGGTCGCGCAGAGTAAGTCGCCGTCGCGCAGCTCGTGGAACCGCGTGACGCGATGCAGGACCTTGCGTTCTCGTTTCGACGATGCCTTAGCACGCGCGCCGATCTGCTCGCGGTACACATTGACCACCGGTTGAGGCAGCGCAAACTTGGCGGCGATTTGCGTCTTGAGCTGCTCCAGCGACGCGCAGGTCAAGTACAGCATCCCGCGCGACCTGCGCTTGCCGAAGAGGTAGACCCCACAGAGCAATCCGCCGTCGTCGTCCTCTCTTGGAACGGAGGTGTTCGTCGCTGGCTGCGCGTCCGATGCTGTCGAGCTGGCGTTTTTTCGGGTCGAAAAGCGAGCTGTGTAGGAGGGCCGTTTGGACCTCGGCTTAATCTCGGGCAGTGGGATTGTTTCCACCGGCGAGGCAGGTTGGATCGCGTCGAGGCTCTGGTTCTTGTTCGTGGCCAGCGGATAGCTCGGCTTGGCCACCCGTCGGTAGCGATACGCGGCGACTTTGTCCCGCTGGTCTTGCTGTTTTTGCTGGATTGTGTGCGCCTTTGATTGGCGCTGCAGGTGGCGCTGCAGGCTTTGGCTCTGGTGCTGGCGCCAAAACGCCGCGTCGCTGAGCAGCGGGCGCGGTGGCGCTGGCTGTTTGACTGCCACTGTCACCGCCTTTGATACGGATTGGATCCTCATTGGGAACGGCTTGTAGCGGTGGTGAGCTGTGTGGGTCAGTATGGTTCGTGTTGTGAGGCGCTCGGCCAGCCGCTGCGTGAGCGCCACCATCTTGGGGCTCGGACACGGCGAGTGGACAGCCTGCTCTGCGATGCAAGCAGTGTCATCCGTGGATGCATCGGCCTCGTCAGTCTCAGCAGGAGGAGGACACAGTATCGCCATGAGACTCTGAAGCTCGTCACCCAGCTCGCTCATATTTTGCAGCAGCAGCGACTCGCTCGTCGACACGGCGGTCGCGTCTTCAGCGGATACTACCCTGCTCTCCTCCTTCTCCTTTTCCTTCTCCTTCTCCCCCTCTTCCCCCTCCTCCTCCTCCTCCTCCTCTCTTTCATCATCAGCATCGTCAGTGTCGCCGTCTCCTTTGCTCAAGCTCTCCAGCAGCGTGAGACACTCGCTCGCGATCTCGGCGGCCGAGTGGCGGTCGTCGCCATCGTCTGTTTCGTTGTGGTCGCCGAGCAAGCTCTCTGGATCGCAGCAGAATGTGCACAGTTGCGTCCAGCAACTCGCCAGTTCGTCCATCAAATCAGCGTCCACGCCGCCGGTGTCGCCGCTGTGATGCGCCATGCTGGCGCCGCCTTCTGGCCGCGTCATCTCCCCCATTTGCCCAAGCTCTTGCATGTGCTGAAAATCAAAAACCTGCACCAAAAACGGAGGGGGGGGGTGGGGACCGAAATAGCTGCTCGGTTCTTAAAAGAACAAACAACATACAAATGTAGCCATGTCGGGGTTCTTAACCGTCCGGTCAGGTTGAAGTGATGGTGCATGTGGTCCACATCGTGTGTACCCATCTCGGGCCAAGACGTGTGGACCACAACAATGATCTCCTTGTGGTAAGAGTGACGCTTCGTGGTGGAGCCAACGCGAGCCGTCAAAGGCCACGCTGCGTTCAACACCAGTTCGAACTTGCCATCCCCTAGCGCCAATGGATGACAACAATGAGGACGAGCGCCGCGGCTATGTCATTTCGCTGCTCGCGTGCCTGTGGGGCCGGCGCGCGGCCGTGCGCAGCGACGACGCAAAGTCGCACGAGGCGCTCCACGCGTTCCTGGACGACCCGCAGTGCCCCGTGCTGGTCGCGCGGCTACTCGGAGCCGGCAGCGACGGCGACAGCAAGGACAAAGAAAGCGACAGGATCGTGCTCTCCACGCAGCTGCAGCCGGAAAAGGCAGACGACGACCCCGCCGCAAGTGAGACCGTGTTCGTCAAGGTGCTGCCGCAGCCGCTCACGCCCGAGTCCATGCGCACCAACGTACAGGTCACGTCGCTGACCACGCAATCGCCGCTGCGCAGCCTCTACCAGAGCCTCCACAATGTGTACGCGCCACTGCTGCTGTGCAACGACGCGACTGCAGGCCAGCTCTCGCAAAAGCTCAAAGACATTCTGATCGAGCTGGACACGGGGCTCGGCTCGTCCATGGTGAGCGGCGGCGGTGCTACCGCTAGCGCGAGCAGCAAAATGGACGAGAGTTCGTCCGTGACGCTCGTGGCCATCGCGACCATCACCGACGAGTTTAAGTACTGGGAGAGCGACCACCACCGCAACGCCAGCCGCGCGCGCAAGTTCAGCGACGCGTTCGACAACATCCACCAGCGCTACTCGCAGCTCGAGTCGCTGACCATGGAGGACATGGCCGAGCTTCTCGACGAGACCAAAGAGGCGCTCGACGACATCTGGCGCAAGCAGCTCTCGGGCAACAGTGAGCCGTTCCCACAGTCGCGAATGGACCACGTGCTCGGGCTCGTCGGCGCCGCCATCAACACGTTTATCCTTGCGCGCACCGCCGCGCTGGATCTCTGGACGGGGCCTTTCAACGAGCTCAAGGCCGTGCTGGAAAAGTCCACCGAGCTGTGCGAAAAGTGGATCGCAAGTATCGACGCGCTCACGGCCGGCGACTGGCCGTACTTTGACGAGCACAAGTGGGTCGGGCCAAAGTCCACGCAGGACGCAGCGCTCGTGAGCCTGATGGCGCGCATCGAAGAGGTCGCGCGGCTGCGCACCACGTACGAGGAGCTGGTCTCTCTTGTGCCACGAAGCGACCGAGAGCTTGCTGGCACATCCATCTTCCAGCCGTTCCGCGGGCTCAAGGCGCTCTACTACAATCCGTACTCGGACAAGCAGTGGAGAGCCGCCGTGGCCGCGTTCGAAGCCAAGCTCGGGCCGCTCGAGGCCCAGGTAGGCGCCATTCTGCGGGACCAGATCAGCGCCTCGGCTGGTGGGGGTAAAGCGAATACCACTGTACGACTGCTGCAGCGGTACTGCAACTTGCTGCGGCGTCCGTCGCTCGCGAGAGCGCTTGCCGGTGAGCGTGAGACGCTGCGCACGCAGCTGGTCACACATCTCGAGCAGCTCCAGAGCGACTTTGAAGCGCGGTCCTCCTCGTCCTCCTCTTCGTTCCAAGAGAAAGGGATTCACCTGGGCAAGATGCTGAGCCCCAATGTGAACGTGATCGTCTGGTGCCACATCTTGTTTATGCGCGTGACCGAAGTGAGTCGTCTGGCTCGACTCGTCTTGGCCGACCTACCCGAGTTCCAGACGCTCATCACAAAAGCCGACCGCCTGGAGAGCAGCGTCCATGATTTGCTACTCGACAAGGTGATCGACTGGCAGACCGAGATCAAAGACCAGCTCAAGCAAGACGATGGGGCGGCGCTGCACACCAGCGGCAAGCTCATGTTCTTCGACAAAGGCACGCTCGTAGTCAACTTCAGCGAGTTTCTCGTGACGCTGCTGCGGGACGTACGGCAGCTCACTGAGATCTCCGCTCAGCACCGCCGCCGCGCCAAGACCAAGAGCGACGGCGGGTCCGTCAGCAGTAGCAAGCACGCGTGGGTTCCCGATGAGGTGCGCAAGCTCGCCGACGACGCCGAAAAGTACTACCGCTTTGGCGTGACGTTGAAGAAAGTAGCCAACTTTTACAACACGGTCGGCAGCCAGATCATTCCGGAGCAAAAGCCCATGCTGCTAAAGTCGCTGCTGCGCTTCGACGAGCTGGTGCAAGGCAGCGAGAGCGGTAGCAGTAGTAGCACGAGCAGTCGAGCCAGCGGCAAGCACAAGTCCGTGACCTGGACCAATCTGCAAGAGTGCAACGACTATGTCAACCAGCTGCAGGACGAGGCCGACAAGCTCGCGGCCGAGATCCGCCGCTTGAAGCACGCGCACGACAAGCTGAGCGACGAGTTTGTCGCGCTCATGGACATCGACTTGCTGCGCAGTCCGGACAAGTGGAAAGCGCGCTGGGACGACATCAAGAGGGGCGTCGCCGGGCTCACGAAAAAGTACGACACCAAAGACACGCAGTGGCTGCTCTTCTGGGACCACCAGCTCTACAAGGTGTTTGAGAGCGGCTACCAGCTCGGGCTCGAGATGCTCCACGAAAACTTGCCCGACGTCAAAGAGATCCGCACCGAGCTCGTGTTTCCCAAGAGCGGTGGCGCTGGCGCTGGCGCCGGCGTCAAGAGCGGGTCGACTGCGGCGCTCACGCTGCTGCTGGAGCCGCCCGTCGAGGAGCTCCGCACGAAATACTACAAAGCGCTCAAAACGTTTGTCGCGCGGCCGAACCGGTTCCCGGGCTTTGGCAACAAAAAGGTGTTTGCGGCCATGTGCGACGCAAACGCCCACAACTTGGTCTCGGTGTACGCCACGTGCGAGCAGCTTTTTGTCAAAGTCGAGATGCTGCTGTACGAGTACGAGCCGTGGAGCGTGGTCACGCAGCTGCCGGGCAACGACCACCAACGCAGCGACGACTCGCTGCTCGAGAGCGAGCTGCAGGAGCACGGCGACTGGGAGCTCAACTTCAAGACGCTCAAGATCAAGCGCAAAGAGGCCGACAAGATCGCGGATTTTGTCAGGATTGACTGCATCTACGTCTCGCTGGCTAAGTTCAAAGACGTACTGCGCGCCAACCTGCAGCGCTTCCAGAACGCGCTGCTGGACTCGCTCTTCCGGTCGACGCTAGAGCATATTCGCATCGTCGATGACTTTGTCGAAGGTGCGATGGTCAAACTGAACCGGCGTCCGCACTCGATCGCCGAGATCAGCCAGGCTCAAGTCGAGTGGAAGGAGATCGACGCCCAGCGCAGCGCCATGCAGAGCCACTACGACAAGGCCGGCAAGAAAAAGGCGCTGCTCGTGGCCACGCTCGTCGGGGCGGTCAACATGGCGTTCAACATGGACGAGCTCGAGCGGCAGCTCGCGCAGCTGCCCACGCGCTGGGAGAATTTCGAGATCGCGCTTGAGGCGTTCAACGACATGATCGACGAGTCGCGCGAGAACCTCAAAGGCGAGCTCGAGGCCTCCGTGGTCGAGTGCAACACCGACATTGACAAGTTCCGCCAGCGCTGGCAGACGCTGCGGCCGGTCGAGGCCAAATCCTGGGACGACAGCGAGCTGCAGGAGATCTACAAGGCGATGGACGACTGGCGAGACAAGCTCGCCGCGCTCATGACCCGAAGCGCGACGCTCAAGGAGAACTGTGCAGCGTTCAACATGGGCGAGCCGAGCTTTGACGGGCTGGAGGCGTTGGCCGCCAACCTGGGCGCGGTGGACACCAACTGGACCATCTACAAGCAGTTCCGAGACGAAGTCCGCGCGATGGCGGCGCAGGACTGGATCTCGTTCTCGATCAACATCTTCACGCTGCAGGACTGCGCGCAGAAATGGGTCGACGCCGCCAAGCAGCACACGGCCGCGAGTAGCTCCAGCAAGGTCTCGACCATGACCATCGTGCACGACAAACTTCAAGACTTTCTGACCCACGTCAAGCGCGCCGTGCCCAGCCTCAAACTGTGTCGCGGCGAGCCGTTCAAAGAGGACCACTGGTCTGAGCTGCTCCAGCGACTGGGCATGCCACGCGATGTGCGCGTCGCGGCGCTGACGCTGGGCCACTTTCTTGACCGCATCGAAGTGCTCGAGACGCCGCAGACGTTGCAGTTCGTCAAGGGGCTCCACGCTCGCGCGCAGGGCGAAGTGACTATCCGCGAGGCGCTCAACGAACTGCGCGGCTGGACGGGCGCGGCCAAGCTCTCGTTGCTGGAGCACGTCCACGATGGGCGCCGCGTATGCATCATCAAAGACTGGAAAGAGATCGTGCTCGAGCTGGGAGACAACCAGTCGCTACTCGCGTCGCTCAAAGACTCGCAGTTTTTCAAGAAGTTCGAGCAGGAGGCCAAGCAACACGAAGAGAAAATGGCGCTGCTGGACCAGGCGCTAACGCAGCTCAACCTCATCCAGCGCAAGTGGGTGTTTCTCGAGCCTATCTTCTCCAAAGGTGCGCTGCCGTCGGAGCAAGGCCGCTTTCACAACGTCGACAAGGAGTTTGTCCAAATCATGACCACGCTCGAAAGTGACCCGATGCTCTTCAACTTGGCCGACGACATGCTCTTCCCCAAGCTGCTCGAGCGGCTTGCGGTCATGGTGGACCAGCTCGAGCGCTGCCAAAAGGCGCTAGCAGACTTTCTGGAGGAGAAGCGCTCCCACATGCCGCGCTTCTACTTCATCGGCGACGAAGACCTGCTCGAGATCCTGGGCCAGTCGCAGAATCCGGCGGTGATCCAGAGCCACTTAAAGAAGCTGTACCAAGGCGTCTATCGCGTCGAGTTCTCCGAGCAGCGCGACCAGATCGTGGCCATGTGCAGCGCGGCCGGCGAAAAAGTCGCGCTCGAAAAGCCCGTGCAGGTCACCAACCAGGTCGAAGAGTGGCTCGAGCACTTCACCGAGGAGATGCGCCGCACGACCCGCGTGCTGGTTGCGCAGTGCGTGGCCAGTAAGGCGCCCGACTACACGCTCTTCCCGTCGCAGGTGCTGTGCCTCGCCGAGCAGATCCGCTTTTGTCGGCAAGCCGAGGAGGCCATCCAGAACGGCGGCGTGAGCGAGCTCAAGCGGTCGCTGCACGACACGCTGCGCGAGCTCACATCGCTCGACCTCACGACCGAGCCGCTCATGAGCCTCAAAGTGAAAGCGCTTGTGCTCGACCTCGTGCACCACATCGACGTGTGCGACCAGCTTCTCCACGAAAACTGCAACTCGACCAAAGACTGGATCTGGCAAAAGCAGCTGCGCTTCTACCTCGAGGGCAAAGACCAGCGCGCCGTAATCAAGATGAACGACGCAGCGTTCGACTACACGTACGAGTACCAAGGCAACGCGCCCAAGCTCGTGCACACGCCGCTCACCGACAAGTGCTACTTGACGCTCACGCAAGGCATGCACATGGGCTTTGGCGGCAACCCGTACGGGCCCGCGGGCACGGGCAAGACCGAGTCGGTCAAGGCGCTGGGCGGCCAGTTTGGGCGCCAGGTACTCGTGTTCAACTGCGACGAAGGCATCGATTTCCAGTCGATGGGCCGCATCTTCATCGGGCTTGTCAAGTGCGGCGCGTGGGGCTGCTTTGATGAATTCAACCGCTTGAAAGAAGACCAGCTGTCGGCGATTTCGCAGCAGATCCAGGTCATCCAGGACGCCATCAAGGACCGAACCAAGAACATCAAGCTGCTCAGCCGCGACGTCGACGTAAACTTCAACGCCGGTATCTTCGTCACGCTCAACCCGGCTGGCAAAGGATACGGCGGTCGCTCGAAGCTGCCCGACAACTTGAAAGCGCTCTTCCGGCCCGTGGCGATGGGCCGTCCGGATAACAATCTCATCGCCGAGGTCATCTTATACTCGGAAGGCTTCAGCGAGGCCAAAGACATCGCGTCCAAGGTCGTGTCGCTGTACACGCTGTCGGCGCAGCTGCTCTCGCAGCAGCAGCACTACGACTGGGGCTTGCGCGCGCTCAAGGCCGTGCTCAACACTGCGGGCAAGTTACTGTCAGGTGCGAAAAAGGAATTGGTCGAAAGCAGCGAAAACGCCGAGCGCATGACACCCGCGCAGGAGACCGAGGTGTTGATCAAAGCCGTGCGGATCAACACGCTGTCCAAGCTCACGTTCGTCGACTCGGCGCGGTTCCTGGCGCTGATTGGCGACGTATTTCCTGGCGTGAACTCGGCCGATCTCGGCGGTGGCAAGCTCGCCGACGCGATTCGCGAGGTCATGGTCGCCAAACCTTTCTTCCTCCAGGTCGACGAGCTCCAGATCCGCAAGATGCTGCAACTCAAAGAGTCGCTCGACCAGCGCATGGGCTGCGTGGTGGTCGGTCCATCGGGAAGCGGCAAGTCAGCCGTGTGGCAAATCCTCCAAGCCGCGCTGATCAAATGCGGACAGCTCGTCAAGACCCACGTGATGAACCCAAAGTCCATGCCCCGGGAGAGACTACTAGGCCACATGGACTTGGACACGCGAGAGTGGTCGGACGGAGTGCTCACGGATGCAGCGCGCACAGTCGTCAAGGAGCCGGAGACCGTGCGCTCGTGGATCATCTGCGACGGCGACGTGGACCCCGAGTGGATCGAGTCGCTCAATTCCGTGCTGGACGACAACCACTTGCTCACGCTACCCAACGGCGAGCGCATCAATTTCGGGCCCAACGTCAATTTCGTGTTTGAGACCCACGACCTGCGGTTCGCGTCGCCAGCAACCATCTCACGCATGGGGATGATCTTCCTGTCGGACGAAGATGTCGACGTGCAGCGGCTCGTGAGCCGGTGGCTGCTCTCGCAGCCGGAGGATCGGCGCACCAACCTGCGAAACTGGATCGAGGAGCTGTTCACCAAGGCGCTCGAGGAGCTTAACAAGTTTGAGCTGGTGGTCGACACGACCACGGTGGGCACGATCTTGAACGGCTTGAGCCACGTGGCGAGTGCGACGTCTCGGTCGGAGTTTGTGGTGGCTATGGTTCGCGGCCTGGGCGCCAACTTGTCGGTGGCCAACCGCACGTCGTTCGCCAAGGCCATGTTTATGATGGCGAGCGAACGGCCGCCCGACATGAGCGCACCGCTTGACTGCTACTGCGTTGGCTCCGTGTTCCACGCGTATGAGACCAAGCGCGACACGTACGGCGCGATGGACGGCAAGCTGGATCGCAGCGACTTGGCCGCGTGCCAAGACGCGGTCGTGCCCACGATTTCCGTGCAGCGCGGGCTGAAGACCATTGAGCCGTGGGTCGAAAACATGGAGCCGTTCATTCTGGTCGGGCCTGAAGGGTGCGGCAAGAACATGCTGATCCGCCAGGCGTTCCGTACCACCAAGAACGTCAACGTGACCGTGCTCCATTGCAACGCGCAGACCACAGCGGACCATATCATTCACAAGATCGCGCAGTGCTGCTCGCTCTTCTCGACGACCACTGGCCGCGTGTATCGCCCGCGCGACTGCGAGCGGCTGGTGCTCTACTTGAAAGACATCAACTTGCCCAAGCCCGACCAGTACGACACGTGCATGCTCATCGCGTTCTTGCAGCAGCTGCTCACATTCAACGGCTTTTACGACCAGAATCTCGAGTTCTTGGGCATCGACAAGGTTCAGATCGTCGCGAGTATGAACGCTGCCACGACGGTCGGCCGCCATCCGCTGTCGACGCGGTTTACGGCCATTGTGCGTGTGGCGTACATGGACTACCCGTCCTCCGACGAGCTGCAGGTGGTCTACTCGACGTTCCTCGAGGTGGTGTTCAACGACCCAAAAGTATCAGCGACTTGGAGAGACAGCCGCGACAACCGCGACAAGCTTGCGCGCTCCATGGTCGAGATCTTCGACGCCACCAAGACCAAGTTTACGGTCGACGACCACCGCCACTATCTGTTCACGCCGCGCGATCTCACCAAGTGGGTCTTCTCGCTCGTGCGATACGACTTGGAGAGTGACAACGTGCTGGATATCATCGTGTACGAAGGCCGACGGCTCTTCCGCGACCGACTGGTCGACGAAGATAGCGTCGCCAAATTTGACGGCATTGTCAACCTAGCGCTCAAGCAGCAATGGCGCCACAGCGCCAAGCTGCAAGACGTGTTCTTCAGCTCGCTGCAGGGGCGGAAAGCAGGCGGCGGCGCCAACGAGATCGAGCTGTGGGCGCCGTTGGTTCGCATCGCCAGCGACGACTTTAGCCAGGTAATCCAGCAGGGCATGACGCTGTACGAACGCGAAGAAAAAGATCTGCACATGCTGCTGTTTGATGAGATTCTGGATCATCTCGCAATCGTCGAGCGCGTGGTCTCTGAGCCGGGCGGGTCCATGTTACTGGTCGGCAACTCTGGAGTGGGGCGGCGCTCGGCGACGACGCTGGTCTCGTACATGCTGGGCTACACCTTGTTCACACCGAGCGCGACGCGGGCGTACGACGCGGCCAGCTTCCGCAACGATCTCAAGAGCATTCTCGTCAAAGCCGGCGTGGAAGGACAGCACTACGTGCTGTATCTGGAAGACCACCACTTCACGCAGGACGACTCGATTCTGGAGATCACCAATTCGCTGCTCAGTTCGGGCGAGGTGCCAGGCCTGTACACGCACGAAGAGATCGAGCCGCTAATTTCGCCGCTCAAAGAGAAAATGCTCGACGCGATCGGATCCATGTCGCCGTCCAGCAGCTCCAACATCAAGACCGTGTACGACTTTTTCGTAACGCGCGTCCGCCAATACGTGCATGTCGTGCTGGGCATGGACTCGCGTCACCCGCAGTTCTTGATGCGATGCGAAAGCAACCCGGCGCTCTACACTCGGTGCTCGATCGTCTGGATGGGGGAGTGGTCCACGGAGAGCATGAAGAGAATCCCGGAGATGCTGCTGAACGGCTCCGACTTGGTCGACGTGCTCCCCAAGACTATGCCGCTGATCAGCAGCGTATACGACACGTGCAAGCGCTCCCTCTCAAACGGTACGACGCCACGCGAATTTGTCGGCTTCCTCGGCACGTGGCGGACGCTCTACGAAGCAAAATCCAAGCAGGTGCAGCAGGAGATCAAACACTTGAAGAGCGGTCTGAGCAAGCTGGAAGAGGCAGCAACGACGGTCGACGAGTTGAGCAAGAACGCCCGCATCAAGAAGCAAGAGCTGGGCGAGGCGCAGGTCGCAGCCGACACGGCGATGGAGGAGATCCAGAAGGCGCTCGACCGCGCGGCCACCAACCGAAGCAACGTGGAGCAGCTCAAGAAGCAGCTCGCCGAGGCCGAAAAGTCGACAAGTGCTCGAAAGAGGGAGATCGAAGCAGAGCTCAGCGAAATCAACCCTATCTTGCAGACCGCAAAAGAGGCCGTCGGCAACATCAAGAGCGATAACATCAACGAGATCCGATCGCTCAAGATGCCACCAGAGCCCATTCACGACGTGCTCTCGGCCGTGCTCATGCTGCTGGGCATCCAGGATACGTCCTGGAACTCGATGAAGAAATTCCTCGGCAACCGCGGGGTCAAGGAAGATATCTTGAACTACGATGCGCATCGGATCACTGGCGAAATCTCGAAAACCGTGAGCAAGCTCGTCAAGAACAAGGCGTCGTCGTTCGACCACGAGACGATCACACGCGTCAGCATCGCGGCCGCTCCGCTCGCGACCTGGGTCAAGGCCAACCTCAAGTACTCCTTGGTGCTCAGCAAGATCGAGCCGCTCGAGGCGGATCTCGCCGAGGCCAAGCGGTCGCTGGAAGCATCCCAGCAAAAGCTGCACCAGTACGAAGAAGATCTCGCCAAGATCGACAAGAAGGTCGCGCACATGAAGACCCAGTTCGCCGAAAAGACCGCCGAGGCCGAGAAGCTGCGTTACGGACTGGAGAGAGCGGAAAGCACGCTCACCAAAGCACAGGGATTACTCTCCAAGTTGAGCGGCGAGCAGAAGCGATGGTCCGAGCAGGTCAAAGATCTGGAGCTGCGTCAATCGGATCTGCCAATGCGGATGCTACTAGCCGCGGCGTTCACAGCTTTCTTGGGCAAATGCTCCGAAGACGTGCGTGAGCTGATCATCAAAGAGTGGGAGCGCGATCTGCTGGAGCTTTCGCCGTCGTCTTCGTCCTCGAGGGGGTTTGAGTACCGGAAACTCATGAGCACAGAGAGCGAATTGCTGACGTGGAAAAGCATGGGGCTTCCGGCCGACAACCTCTCGATGGAGAACGCGCTCGTGGTTGTCAACTCGTGTACGGACCGCTGTCCGTTCATCATCGATCCAGCCAGCGCGTCTACCGCATGGCTCAAGGCGGAACTGGAAAAGGATACTACAAGACCACTCACGTTGCTGCAGGCTCAAGACCCGCGCTTCGTCAACACGGTCGAGCAGGCTGTCCGCTTCGGCCGCACGCTTGTTATCTTGGAAGTCGACAGCGTCGAGCCGTACTTGTATCCCCTCGTTCGCAAAGATCTAATCCATCAAGGACCTCGATACGTCGTGGCATTGGGCGACAAGGTCGTCGACTACAATGAAAACTTCCGGCTCTTCCTGGTGACTCGCAATCCGTCCCCGCCGCTCGCACCCGATGCACTTGCGATCGTCAACGTCGTCAACTTCACCGTGACGAAATCGGGTCTCGAAGGCCAGCTACTTGGTGTCACGATCCAGCACGAGCAGCCGGCGCTGGAGCAGGAAAAGAGCGAGCTGCTTAAGCAGGAAGAAGACTGCAAAGTCCAGCTGGCGACACTCGAGAAGCAGCTCGTAGAGGCTCTGGCCACGTCCGAGGGCGATATCTTGGAGAACGTCATCCTGATCGAGTCGCTGACCAAGACCAAAGCCACGAGCGCCGAGATCGAGCAGGCGCTGGAGCGGTCCGCCAAGAAATCCGAGGAGTTGGACGAGAAGCGCGACACGTACAGACCCTTCGCGCACGAAGGCGCCAAGATGTTTTTCCTGGTTAAGCAGCTGAGCTCCGTCAACCACATGTACCGCTTCTCGCTGGCGAGCTTTCTAGGGCTCTTCAAGTCGACGCTCGGCACAAAGATGGAATCGGCCAACACGCGCGACCGCATCAATCGATTGACCCCGATCCTCGAGTTCAAAGTGCTCATGTTCGTCGGCCGCGCGCTGTTCAAGGAGCACCGTCCGATGTTTGGCATGCATCTCGTCCACGTTATGCACTTTGAATGCTTCGACAAAAATGAGTACGAGGTCTTCTGCGGTGACGTCGTGAGCAGCACCGAAAAGTCCAACGTCGCACTGCCCGAGTGGGCCTCCCCGGAACGCAAAGAGGCGTTCACTCGGCTCGTGGAGACACTACCACGGCTCGCGCAGCAGTGCAAGTTTGACAGCACAGACCTATGGATCCGCTGGTCCAAGTCGCCCGAATGCGAGCAAGCATTCCACGCCAAGATGGAGAAATCTGGCTCTGGGGGTGGTCTCAGCGCGTTTCAGAAGGTGCTCGTCGTGCAGGCGCTTCGTCCTGATCGGCTTCAGAGCGCGATCATCCAGTTCATCTGCGGCGTCATGTCACTCAAGTCGCTCACGCCGCCACCTCTGGACTTCAAGGCCATCGCGTTGGAGGATGCCACGCACGTTACGCCCGTGCTGTTGATGACCACGGCCGGTGCAGATCCGTCCAAAGAGCTGGAGGAAGTGGCCACGTCGGTCGTCGGCCGAGAACACTACTTCGAAGTGGCCATGGGCGGCGGCCAGCAAGAGAAGGCGCTCAAACTACTTCGCTCGACATCCGAGAATGGCGAGTGGCTGTGTCTGCAAAACTTGCACTTAGTCGTCGCGTGGCTGCCAGTGCTGGAAAAGGAGATCAACATCTTGCAGGCCAACGCCAAATTCCGCTTGTGGCTCACGACCGAGCCGCACGACGGGTTCCCGCTTGTGCTGCTGGAGCAATCGATCAAGATCACGTTTGAGTCTCCACCGGGACTCAAGAAAAACTTGCAGCGTACGTACTCAGCGTGGAACCCGCAGTTCATCGCCAAAGGCTCGATGCCGAGAGCGCAGCTGCTGTTCCTGCTGGCCTTTTTCCACGCTTTGCTTCAGGAGCGTCGCACTTATCTCCCGCAAGGCTGGACCAAATTCTACGAATTCTCGTTTGGCGACTTCCGCGCGGGCACCAATGTGATCGAACTGGGCTGCAAGACCTCCGGGTCATCGGAGCGGAGCAGCGGCATCGACTGGGCCACGCTTCACGGGCTCATGGAGAATGCGATCTACGGTGGGCGCGTCGACAACCCGTACGATCTGCGGGTGCTGCGGTGCAATATCTCGGAATATTTCAGCTCCGAGTTCCTCTCGGGCCAGAAGAACCTCCTGCGCGGCATCAAGATGCCGCAGTCGACGCGCCACGAAGACTTCCTGGAAGTGATCGACCGGCTGCCGGACAGTGACGCGCCGGGCGTGTTCGGCCTTCCCGACAATATTGAGCGGTCCATGCAGCGCACGCTCTCGAGCGAAGTTATCGCGCAGCTCAAGATGCTCTCGTCCAGCGAAGAGGCCGCCGACAAGTTTGACCGCGAAAAATGGCGCGCGCAGCTCGGTCCGCTGCTCGAAAGCTGGGCCAAGTGGACCACCAACCTATCGCTCGACAGCAGCAGCAGCACCGGATTCGCTTCCAACTCGAGCAAGAACTTGACCACCATGGCACCGGCCTACGCGTTCGTCGCGCTGGAGAACGAGTACGCGCTCGACCTCATCTTGCAGGTCCACCAGAGTCTTCAAGGCCTGAAGAAGGTGATCTACGGCACTGGCTTGCTCACGCCGGCGATCCAGAGCGTCGGCGCCGAGCTCTTGCAGGGCCGCGTGCCGCGCGAGTGGAGCGCCAAGTGGGACGCCAGCGAGATCGCGCAGGTGTGGCTGCGCTCGCTGGCGCGGCGCAAGCGCGCGCTGGTCGAGTGGCAGGAGGCGTCGTCGTCCGGCAAGCTGCTGGCGCGCGGACTGGACCTGTCGGATCTGCTCCATCCGGGTACGTTTTTGAACGCGCTGCGGCAGCAGTCCGCGCGCGCGCTCAAGTGCTCCATGGACGGCATGAAGCTGCTCTCGTGCTGGGAGAAGGACAAGACCAAAAGCTCGTCGCTCGAGTGGTTCGAGATCACCAACTTGTTACTGCAAGGTGCGTCGTTTGAAGGCGGCAACCTGGTGGATGCCAACGCCGACGCGCACGAGTTGGTGGCCGTGCCGCCGTGCTACGTGGCCTACGCGCGCGAGAACGCCGAGGAGATCTACGCGAAGGAGAGCTGTATCAAAGTGCCATTGTATTACGCGACCAGCCGCGAGCGTATGCTCGTCGAGATCGCGCTGCCGATCGGCGGCGACCACGCGCGCTGGATCCTGGCGGGCGTGGCGCTGTTCCTCGTTGGTGAGTGATTTTATTGAGTTTGTTGGTTTTTCGCGCGCGAACTTAGTGAACACTCTCTATTTGAAAAAATCATGAGAGTGACATGTACACTAATTCAGCAATGGGATTGGTGGAAATGAGTGCTGCATCGTGGACGCAAGAGTGGACGTCCTGGCGTTGAAGTGGGCTTTTTTTCCGTTTTGGGTCCGAATGGAGACCTCTTCACAAACAGAGCGACCAAGAAAAGACGGACAAGACCTCGCGCATTCGCCTGCGCCGTCGCACGTACACCACCCAACGGACGGAACCGCTGCGTGAATGGAGAGCGCGCTCGTGTGGTGAAAAGCTCACTCAAGGACTAAGAACTAACCGGAGCCCGGAACCATGGGCTGTTGTCCGTCCAAGCACAAGACCGGCAAGGCCGGCGACTTGACCGTGTACGGCGAGTACCCGCCGACCGAAAAGGTTGACATCGACTTCACGCTGAGCGAGCGCCCAACGAGCGCGGCGCTGCCGGTGTGTAAAGATCCATGCGCCACGAAAAGCCATGGCGCACCGAGCGATATGCTCATGGACCGTGGCGACGGCTGCGCGATCGAGCGGTCGGACCACGAGGCCAACAACGACGACGTTGCCATCGTTATTGAAGAAGACAGCCAAATAAACCACGAGATGATGACAGGTACTGGGCGGCCCGCTGAGAAGACGAGCAGTTTGGCGGCGCTTCCGCCGCTCGACCTGCTCGACGTCGCAGCTACGGCGCAGTCGTTCACATCGCGCCTCCAGCAAGTAGAGATGATGGCTTCGCCGTCGAAACCGCCGGTCAATTTTGAAGACATGCCCATCAACTCGATGTACCACCGAATTCACCTGGTTGAGGTGGAAGAGATGGAAGAGCGGCGCCGCCAAGAGCTTCAAGACGAGGCCGAGCGTCGAGAGCGTGAGATTCAAGAATTTAAAGCGGCGATGCTTATCCCAGCGGAAGGCCAAGGCATCACGACCCAGTGACGGAGCGGTTCGACACTTCAGCTCCGCCCAGACTGTGCCGAAGGACTACCACTCCGTCCACAACAACAACAGCTTTCCATCTACAGTACTAGTATTAACCAGCAGCTCCGCCTCTTGATGAGCAACAGCAAACAGCAGCGTGGAGCGGCAAGCCTCCATATTGATGTAATTTATTCTACAGTTCGACGACCAATAGTACCCTTTCAGAAACGGCCCCTCCTATTCCAACACAAAATAAAGAGGACGATGGCAATTAAGTGCCTTCAATGTTGGGTCATGTGATCTTCAGGAATGACCATGTGCTCAGCACAGTCGTTCCGAATGTGATGAAGAAAAATCCAGGAGATGGTCTCTTCATGCTATCTCTGATGCGGACCTTCACTGACTAGCTGACCTGGATTGAGAATCGTGATTGCATTACAACGCAGATTCGGTTGATGAGGGAGTCGAAAACTTGGCCAAAACTTCGGATCAGTATGGAAAGAGAAAGCGTCACTTCGGTCGTCAGATTCAGACTGTTTTTCGATCTCGACGGAGGAGTTGTCCAGAATCGCATCCCACTCCATCCCCACCAAAACACAGTCTTGTATTTCTGTACCATAGAAGTGTGAACAGTGGATGGACAACGGAAAGAGTTCCCGAAACTCGCGCCTGGAGTTCAGGCGCGAGCTTCAGATGTCCGGTCCAGCCTGGCAGGCTAGACCGGAGTCTGGTCATCGGACTGCAGCACACAGCTTTTGGGTTTGGAAGAGCCACGACGCATGTGGCGGGATCGAACCAGCTCGAAGCTCCGAAGAAACGAGCCGATGAGTTTTTTTTGTTACTGCTCCCCCCCCCTCCCTTCCTCCATCATTGTCCGGACCTTTCAACTTGAGGTTGTGAATGTGATAAGAGCACGATGCATGTTGTGCAGACCATCGAGAAGAGCACTCGGTGGCGTGAAATTGATGGCGCTGCTGAACGTGGATAGTGGACATCGCCGTTCTGCCTTCGCCAACCACAATAAACTGCCCGCTAAATTGACTCGCAATTTGGTGACCAAGGTCCACATTTTCTTTGAGCACAAACTCAACAACTAGCACTGTGGCGAAGCTTTGCGATTCCACAACAACAGAGGGAACTGCCTTGGCTATGTTCGTCTAGTGCAGTTGCCCTGTGAGAGAGACAGTACTTCCAACTCTGATTTCCGCCGCGCTTTTTTTTGTTCTGTCGCGGAGACCAGTGACGTGCTTGGATGGAATGGGAATTGGAATTCTGCTCCTCCACATCAAATGGATGGGATTCGCGAGCAGTCGGCAAGAGGGGCAGAGACTGGACCTCAACGCCGCTTTCCGCTCTCCTCTCTGCCTTCTGATGAATGGAAAGCACAGCAACATCAGCAGGAAATATAGAGGTCGAAGGCGTGAAAGCTGAAAAGTACAGAATCTCCGAAACGAACGCGAGCAGGTGTGCGGGTTATGGTGCACTAGAAATTCAATTCGAGCTGACCGATAGTTGCCACTGTCGACGACTTCCGGATACTGTATTGTACAACATTGGTTCGAATGTCCACAATGGTGCTACTCTACGTGAAGCAGAGCAGTTGCACGATTCAGCCGTCAAAATGGCCAACCACCTCCCTTAGGGAGTCCCTGTGTGAACTAATGCAATATTCAAAATTGGATATCTGCGAATCCTCCCACTCTGCTTCCAAATCATATGGTGAAACGACTGGAGTGCAGACAGGAATGATGTAATCGACAGACAGGACAGTATTGCTTTCTTTCCCTCGCAAAGGATCAAGAAAGGCCGCAAAGTCAGACGGAGCGAACTTGCTCAGAACAAGTACAGCAGTACTGTACCTAACCGCAATTTGGGACTTTGATGCAGTTAATCCATCATGTGGTGTTGCGAGTCTCCAAATGGCCGACACGAGAGAATCTACTTTACAGTCTACCGGATAGGGGTAGCACTGTTGCAACCTGTTTTCAATTGCTGGGGCAGTCTGGTCCGGCTTGGAAAGTTGCGTGTTCGACGAAGATCTGATGGCCTGTCTGTTCGACAATCCATCACAAGAGTGGGAGGGTTAGGGTGGGAAAGTTCCACTGTGCGAATCAAACAGTGGAAGCCGGGTGATTGGGCCAACGCCTAATGGATCCCTTTCTCTGCTCGCTGTTGGTAAAGCCCATCCCACCGTTACACCGCTGTTTTTTACCTATGATCAAGAAGCCTTGTGTTGGGTCCATTGAAAATTGCAAGAAACTTGGGAGGAGGTGACCAAAAGACCCTGTTGGTGTTGAGCCAGTTGGAGAGAAAGAATCGCCAAGCGCCAGTGCCGACACGGCATCGTCCATAGAAAAGAGCCTCTTCTCGGCAAGTTGAGATTCCCCACCCACGTTCTGCCATAATTTGGGTGAACTGCTGGTTATTGGAGTCACAATTTCCCCACCCACTGTGTCTGTTGGTGTGAGTTGGTGACCTGTGCCACTGTGGAGACTTCGTGTTCAAAGTCTTGTCCCGCAGTCACTCGTGCTTTCCGTGTGTGGCCCGTCCATCCGCCATACAACGCCAACACCAACGCCCAATCGATCTTCGTCTGCACATCCAGACGCACAAATCCAGTGACGGCAGTCACCACTTTTCGATTCCCTCCGTTCTACCGATTCCACAGAGAGACCCACGTGTGGTCCCCTCCGCTCCACTCCGCTCCGCTCCCCCCTCCGCTCCTCTTGCACCTCGGGACCAATTCCCCAACCCGCCCCACCCACTCTCGGCTTCCGAGTCTTACACGCATTTCGCGACTTGACCCCACGAAGATGCCAGTCGGAATGACGTTGCAGCAACTCTACTCGCAGCCGACGTACCACAGCGACGCCATGGGCAGCGGCCCCATGGCGGTCTCGGGTTCCTCGGCCATGGCCGTCTCGGTGGCCAGCGCCTCAGTCGCGCCCGGCTCCAAGCGCCCGCCCACTATCAACACGAACGCTCCGCCGTCGCGCGCCGCCCCCTCGCAGTACGCGGACCACCACTCGGCCGCCATGCAGCAGCAGCAACAGCAGGCGTACCCGTCGCCGTACAGTCAGCTGCCGCCGCCGCACTCGTACGCCCAGTACCACTCCAAGGCGCAAGGCCCGTCGGAGGAGTACGGAATCGCCGACCCGCTGCCGTTTGAGTACATGGGCATGCGCAAGTTCCCGGACGCGGGCAAGGACCACAGCCAGCCGCAGCCCGACCACCGCTACAACACTGGCGACCAGTACCCGACCAACTACAGCGCGCACTCGCCGCACCCGTCCGTGTACGACAACCAGCAGCATGTCCACCCGCCTAAGACGGTCGAGGATCGTGCGTACCACCAGCCGTACGCAAATGACCGCGCGTACCACAACGGCGTGGACCCGTCCGCCCACTTCCAGCACGCGCCGCCGCCGTCCAACATGCCTGCGCACCTCTACGCGAGCGGCGCCATGAACCCGATGACCCACAACGGCGTCCACCACTCGTTCCCGCCGCTGCTCGACGCTGGCAGCCTCAAGAAGGAGACAGCCGGTGGCGGCGACCGCGAGACGCAGCAGTACAGTCCGCAAGGTCCAGTGGAGTACGCGGCCGCCACCCCGCAGATCTCGGCACCCGGCGGCGCGACCCAGGAGGCCGTGATCAAGGTCAAGACCCCGCTCAAGACTAAGTACTGGCGCAACGGCCGCCGTAACCTCCAGTGCTTTCCCTCATGCAAAGTGTTTGGCGACTACTCGTCGATCAAGATTGAGGACCTCAAGCAGCACGACTTCATGTGGGGCAAGTGCCGCGGCAGCCTCATCACCGAAGTGACGCTCAACAGCAGCGTGTCGTTTGACGACATTTTGATTCTCGGCCGCGTCCACTCGCTAGAGAATGTGCCCGTGGCTTTTGAAGAGGCGGTGATCCGAGAATGCATGCTCGGCCGCATGGTCGAGCCCGACGTCATGGACTCGATGAAGGACCAGTGGATCACGGGCGAGCGCCTACCCGACTTTGTGCAGCAAGAGGGCAACACGGCGTGCTACGAGTTCAAACCTAAGGTGTGGAAGTACACGGAGGACATGACCCAGGGCAAGTGCAAGCGCCGCAACGTCAAGTACTATGTCCAGTTTGAGGCCTTTGTGCTGGTCATGTCGGGCGAGCGCCGCTATTATGCCTGTATCGGCTCGGGCATGTCGACGGCCTTTGAAGTCGGCTCGAGCCGCGTGCTTGCGCGCCAGAAGCGTAAGGCCTCCACGGGCCTCGACGCCAACCCGCTGTACATGAAGCCCGGTCAGGGGCCGAGCTCGCCCGTGGATACCATGGGTGCCAACGTCATGCAGCACCCGATGATGCAGCAGCAGCAGCAGCAGGGCATGATGCCCATGCACTCGCAGATGTACCAGCCCAACAACTACGCACCACAGGGATACCCCCCAGTGCGCATGGGCCACTCTTCGATGATGAACCAGATGCACCACGATACCAACGCCCAGTTCTACCACCAAGCTACGCCTCAGCAGCACCATCAGCAGCCTCCACAACAGCACCAGCATCAGCACCAGCATCAGCAACAGCCTCAACAGCATCAGCCACAACCGGCTCCTGTGCAATCAGCTCCTGCCAGGGACGTCCAGAAGCGCAAGGCGTCTCCTACTAGCGAGCGAGTGCCCAAGGCGAAGAAGACCAAACAAGTGGCGGTGATGTAAACACGAGAAGAAGCCCACTTCCTGTCCTAATGCGGACAGAATAACCCAAGCCACCCCCCACCACCACAGCACATTCCTCCGTAGCGAATGTACATTCCTCCCGCTTGCCACGCGAGCGAGAGATTGAGAAGATGACGATCAGGAAGAAGACAGTTTGTTAGGAATTAGCGTAGCGAGACACCAACCAACCACCAGTACGACCCTCCCACCATATTTATTCAAAGAATGCAACCAAAACAATCCCATATACTTCCATTCCCAAATTTCCAGAAACCCACGAATATCTCTCGTTATCTCAGTATGTTGGACGTCATAGAGAAGGATCGTTCGTGTTGGCACCTAGGTTCAACGTCCGTGCTCCTCCACAAAATGGGGGCGCTCCCGCTTCTCTTCTCGGCGCTGATTCTCGGCTCCCACGCAGCGCTCGCTCTCGCAGCCGACGGCGTCTTCGCGCGCAACGGGAAGGGCGAGCCCGTGAGCTGGTTCGTGGTCTACAAGCTGCCCATGCTGGCGCGCACGGGCGAAGCCGTGGTCTCGCCCACGCCGTGCGACTGCGCGCCGCCCAACTGCTCGCAGCTGGCCACCGAGGCGCTCGACGTGCGCGCGCGCGCCTCTGGGCTGTGCTACCTGTACGCCGACGCCACCAACGCGACGCTGCGCCACTTCCGCGAGCTCGGGTACGACTGTCTGGGCCAGGGCGGCGACGACCCTGTGAGCCACACTCTGCGCCACATCCAGCCCACATCCGGAAGAGCGCCGGCACGGTACTGGGCCGTGTACAACGACCAGCTCAACGGCATCGCCGAGAGCTACGTGCCGCCAGCGCCACTGCCACCACCACCGCTAGCGCCCGTGCGAGTGCAAGAGAAAGAACGAGACCGTATCGGCCAGCGGATCTGCTCGGGTAGTGATCTGTTCAGCGCCCACGCCAAGGGAGCTGTAGCGTTCGATGGAGTGGATGGCGGGTTTGTGCTGCAAACGTCGACGCCCAATTTTCCCGACCCGTCGAACGTGGCGGCCGAACGCGTGGACAAGCTGGTCCCGCTGGGCTGCCAGAAGGACAACAACGTCCATTTCGCGCAGCACATGGTCGGGCTCTCGCTGGGCATGGAGGCCCTGAACCAAGTCGGCAAGCAGCTCCAGGCCGCGCGGCTGTGCTCGGGGAACTTCTTTGGCGATCTGCGCACCGCGCTCGCCAGCGAGCAGCTGCTGCAAGACGGGGGTGATCCACAGAAGAACGGCAACTTTAGCGAGCTCTACAGGGCGCTGCTGGACGCGAGTTTACAAGAGGTGGACGTCTCGCCGACGGCCAACGTGCAGCTGCGTGGGCCCCCCAGCCAGTCGATCGGTCGAGCGAAAGTCGTCTTCTCTCCGCTACAAGAAGGCGAGTCGCTGACATCTATAGCGGGTCAAGACGCAGCAGCGGCAGCGGCAGCAGCCACCATCACAGTGACCGTCAAGACCCCGCGAGCGGCGGTGCCGCCGTGGGCGCTGCTCGCTGAAGTTCTGGCATCGGATCTGAGCGTGGCGACCTGGTGGGACGGCAGTTACGGGATCCCCAACATCTGCGCCGGCGACGTGTATGCGAACGCGAGCGAGAAGTTCTGCCTCGACGCCGCCGGCCACGGCGTGCAGCTCAACCGCAACGGCACCGCCAAGTTCAACGTGGAAAATCTCATCGAAGCCGCATGGCAGCTGCCGAATACGACCGACAGGACCTTTTGGCACCTCGTTGGCGGCTCCAAACGAGACGGGAACCACGCCAAGTGGGGCGTCTCCACGCCTCGCTTTGGCTCGCTGTTGTCGTCGTCGTCTTCCTCATCCTCCCAGCAGTTGACGACGACGTTTGGCGATCTCAATATGGAAGGTTATCCGTGCTCGACGACATGCCACGGATCGCAAGCGGGTCGCGGCGGATCGTTCTTCACTTTTGATCTGCCGCGGCTCCACGCCAGCTTTGTGGGCTCGCTGATTGCGAAGGCGTGTCCGTGTGTGTCGCCGAAAGACGCGAGGACCAACGCGACCGACGCGTCGTTCTCAACGCTTCGGATGTGCAAAATGGGCTGCTGGCGCAAGGTGGACGCGCACTTCAACGCGTCCCAGCTTCCCGTGATGACCAGCGACGTGGCGTCGTTCTGGGATCGGACCGACGAGTAGTGCCGCGTTAGGAAGATAGGTAATATCGTGTATTTACAAATAACATTGGATTGGAACTAAACGAACATCGCATCCTCTGTGACATTGGAGCCAGTACCAGCAGCTCAAGGACAATCCACGTCCGTGGACGGCTTGACGCAGATGCTTGTGAGTCATGACCATGACGCGGCACGCGCTGATCCAATCCGATTCAATCCCTCGCGTCCTCTTATTCCCAGTCCACGACCCAGCTATTTCCAGCACTAAACCCTAGAGCAAACCCTCCAGCACAGCACGCTGTCGTGCGCATTAGATGCGCTCCAACAATGGAGTCTATTGAACACCACACATGCGTTCTGTGGGTGGGCTCAAAATATCTCCACACGGGAGCTTTTCCAAGATTAGAGAACCTGCCTTCAAAGATCCCCCCTCCGATCACAGCTCCTAGCTCAAGTACGAGCGTTCATTTCGAAGGCGCACTCCACGTGGATCGCTAAACAAGTCTAGACTCGTCGACCAGCGACCATGGGCTGCATCAACTCGCAAGCCGACGCCTCGCGTCCGAACCTGTTCCAGCGCAACCTGTGCGTGCACAACAAGCAGCCCGTGAGCGACGTGTACACGGTCGTGAGCGAGCTGGGCAAGGGCGCGTTCGGCATTGTGGAGAAAGTGCAGCACAAGCGCACGAACGAATACTTCGCGATGAAGACCGTGACGTTCGCCAAGGGCAGCCAGCGCAGCGAGTTTGAAAAGGAAATGGACATTCTGCGCGGGCTCCACCACCCGAACATCGTGCGCATGGTGGAAACGTTTGAAGGTACGGCAGGGCTACTGGAGCGAGGGAGTTTCAAAGTTGGAGGAGGAGGGCTGACTATGTGGACTTTGCGCTGCAGATGACCACCATTTCTACATTATCATGGAGCTCTGCACGGACGGAACGGTACAGATCGATCCTAAACTTTCGGTGTTTTGGAGGATCCAATCAGGTCTAAACCCATGCATTGTGTGTTTTCTTAGCTCCTGGATATGGTCAAGCGCCGCGGTTGCGAGTTCCCAGAGGCAGAGGCCAAAGAGCAGGTCGCCAAGCTGGCGTCCGTGATCCAATATCTCCACTCGCGGTTCATTTGCGTACGTCCAGCACAAATGTTGTTCCTTTTGAACCGTGTGCAGGTGGACTAACGACCACTTCCACCGCACAGCACCGCGACTTGAAGTTGGAGAACATTCTCCACGAGGCCCCGGATCTCGGCGGTGAAACCAAACTCTGCGAGTACGTTCCAAAGGGGCTCCACTGCTCTTAGCATCTTTTTGAATCCTGAGTTTTTGGTATCTTGTTTTTGATCTAGCTTCGGTGCCAGTACGCTCTTCCGCATGGGCGTGACGATGCGCAAAGTCCTCGGCTCCGTGGTCTACATGGCGGTGCGTTCACAAAAACAAAACAACGCCAACGGAGTTGGCGTTTTTTGTTGTTGATAGTTTTCTTGGTCTCATTGGCGCGTGGAAATGTTCTTCAGCCGGAGGTGCTCGAGGGCCACTACACGCAGTCGTGTGATCTCTGGAGTCTGGGCGTCATCATGGTGCGTTCTTGTTCTCCATTCCATTCCCCATTTCCAGTGTATTCTTTTCAACGCATTCTGTGAATCCATGGGGGCAGTACATGCTGCTGAGCAATAAACCGCCTTTCTACGGTCCAACCGAGGACGAGCTCATCGAAAAAATCTTTGAGGCCAAGGTGTCGTTCGACGACCCGGTCTGGCAAAACGTCTCTCCGGAAGCCAAGGCGCTGATCAAGAAACTGCTTACCGTACGTGTGTCTGTCGCGCTGTCGAGGGGTTCAAACTCGGTAGCTTTTGACATAAAACGAACTTTTGTGCTTACTGCAGCCCGACCCAGCGACGCGGTACACGGCCAGCCAGGTGCTGTCGCACCCGTGGATCAAGTCGCTCTGCGGCGGCGTGCCCTCGCGCGTCTACGACGAGTTTGTGCCGCGCCTCAAGGCGTTTTGCAACTACTCGGCGTTCCAGCGCGCGGCGCTGGTCGCCGTGGCGTTCGTGATCCCGTCCACCAAGATTCAAACGCACGCGTGCGTGTACAACGAACTCAACGTCGCCCATGTGAACATTGTTTCGCGTCCGCTTCTTTGTATCTTGCATGGAGAACTCATGAAGCCTGTTCTTTTTATGTGTGTGTAGAACGGCATTTTAACACTGCAAGAACTGCAAGACGCGCCGGCGCTCAAGCGGTTCGGCCTCGACTCGGAAAAGATCTACCAAGCGTACGTAGTTTAGTTTGCTCTATGAATTCTCTGCTCTCTACTGGACGCAAGCTCACAGTGATAATGACTACCCCCACTACCCCCCTCAACAGATTGGACCAGCAGCACGAAAAGGGCGTCAACTTGTTGGAGTTTGTAGCAGCCACGCTGAGTCCCGAGGACATCACCAACGAGTCGCACTTGCGCGCCGCGTTCCGCATTTTCGACCGCAAGCACGAAGGCGGCATCACGCACCAGGACCTACTCGCTTTGCTGGGCCAGCACTTTGACCAGGCCGCGTGCCAGGAGATGGTCAAGCGCACCGACGCCGACCGCGACGGCAAGATTGGCTACAACGACTTTGCCAAGCTGATCCAACTCACGGCGCGGTTCATGCGGCGCGCCAAGCACGGCAACGTGACGCCTACGAAAAGCGACCTGGGCTCGTCGCCGTTCCGCCACACGGCGGGCGGCTGTTGCGCGCGCAGCACCTCGTCCGTGGACCTCGAGACCGCGACCTCCAAGGCGCCGACGCTGCACCCGCTCGAGCGACGCCGCAGCTCCTCGCCGCAGCACCTCGTGCCCGAGGTGCTGGCAGTCATGCGCGCCGACAGCATCCGCCACGAGCACGTGGCGCAAGAGATCGCACAGGCGTCGCGCGCTGACGCGCTCAAGAAGATCCAGAGCCTGTCGCTGGACGTACACCAAGTGACGGCGCAGAAAGAGTCGATGGTGCGCGAGACGTCCAACCCGGCAAGCGAAAGCGACGACCACGACCACGCAGAGCCAGCGAGCGTGGTCATGGACGTGGACGTGGAGTTGGAGCTGACCGCGCAGCCGGCAGAGCAGCAGGAAGCATATTAGAACGAACGATCGCAGATCTACATCTTTCGCAGTACTTGGCCTGAATCGCTTAGACGTCTATGAAGAACTCCCGCCACTACTGCCTGGAGGCTGCGGGTTCTTTTTCTGCTGCTGCGCGGCCTTGAGCTTGATGAGAAACTGTAGCGCCTCGACCCACTCGCTGCGCTTGGCTTGCTTCTGATCGCTGCTCTCGCCGTCCGTGATCTATTGCATCCCCACGCCCCCCCCCAAGTTAGTTTGGCTACTTACCAGCCAGTCCCCACGGTCTCTTGTAAATTAACGAACGAAAAACAAACGGCAGCTTACCTCCAAGTCGAGCGTGCGGCTCGCGCCGCTTTCGTCGTACTCGATCGAAAAGCAAAACGGCTCGCGCGTCGGCTGCCTGGCGCGTTCAAATACTTTGGAGCTCTGTCCCAGCACCACGCGCTGCATGTTGCGCGTCGGGATCGCGGCCTTGGCCAGCTGCGCGCCAGCCTGGCGGTAGTGCACGTACTCGAGGTCGGCCGAGCACCACACGAAGCGCACGTGCGGCTTGCCGAAGCGCCCGTACTTGATGAACAGGCTGCCGTTCTTGAGCAGCTCCATGCGCCGGCGGATCACGTCGCTGCCGCTCTTGGTTGCGGCTGGAGGTGGAGGCGGTGGCTGAACAGGGTCGATGGCTGGCGTTTTGATGGAGATGACAGGCGGCAGCGGAGCCACGGGCGCGGGCGGGCCAGTGTAGGACGAGCGAGGACCGGCGTTGAATACGAGCGACATGGTCGTGGCCGCTAGATGGTGCGGTTGGTGGTGGTGACTGTGAGGGTTCGGATGTGGATACTGTCGCGAGTCGGGCGCCTCGCTGTCCAAATCGCTGTCACTGTCGCTGTGGCTCGACCCAGACTCTGCCCGCGACGAGCCAGCACCACCGGTACTGCGGTTGCTGTGGCTCGAGGCTGTCAACCGCTGGCCACCGCCATCGCCAGCGCGCGACGATGACGCGCTCTGCGTGGCAGGTCGGAGGCTGGGATTCGACGAGGTACGTGGCACATGATCGGACGCTTTGACGGCCGCGTGCGAGAGCTGCCGCAGCTGCGCTTTGAGTTGCTCGGCGTCCGACTTCTGGTCATCGAGCCGCTTCTCCAACAGCTGGACGGTTTGCCGCTGCGCGTCCATCAGCTCCTGCAGCTCGGCCGCTGTGTTGGACGCAAACACGGTGCTCTCTCGCAGCACCCAGAGACAGCCGACCGCGCACTCGACGCCGCGGCGCCGCACCTCGCCCACCACTTCTTGGAAGAGCTGGCGCGCCTCTTGCTCGTCATCGTCCTCCGCGTTCTCTTCCTCCTCAATGTCAGTCGACTCGTCCCTTGCACTCGCTACAGCACTTCGTGAGACGTCACCGGTCAGTAATAGCTTCTCCACGAGCTCTTCGCAGACGCCCCAGTCCAGCGGCTCGTCTTCTCGCTGCTGCTGCCTGGACTGGAGGAGCTCCAACTGCGCGAGCATCTCGACGCGCTCGCGCTGCCAGTACATCTGGTCTTGCTGGTGCTGGGCCACCAGCGCGTTCGACGTCTCGAGTTCGCCTCCCAGCTGCGCGAGCCGCGACCTCAGCTCGCCGTTCGCTGCCTCGAGCGCGCCGTTGGCCTTTTCCAGCGCGAGCAGCCGCTTCTCCGTATCCACTTCCGAGTTGACGGCCACGTCCACGGAGACCTCGGCGCAGCGCTGCATGAACCGGCAGGTGGAGATAGACTCGTCCACGAACGCGCTCTCCGGGTTGAGCGTCGCGATGAACACCGACCTGCAGTTGCCGCCCAGACTGCCACGCAGCACGGACGTGAGCATCGAGTTGCGGTACGGCACGTGGAAGCCCTTGGCGAGCGCCGACGGGTTGCTCTTCTTGGCGGCGCGCAGCGACAGGATCACCTGCTCGAGATGGTGGAGCGACAGGTTGATGTGCTTGCCCTCGGTACGCATGCGCTGTGTGCCCTGGCGCTTGTACACGCGCTCCGAGCCGGCGAGGTCCACGAGGTGGAGCTTCGAAGTGACGATCACGTCCGAGTCCACGGGCCGCGCCTCGAGCATCACGCTGAAGATCGAGTGCGAGCGAGAAGAGGCCTGATTCATGGGCGTGTCGCTGGTCACTCGGTTCATGTTGCCCAGAAACAGCAGGTTGAGCGCTTCCTCCTCGGACACGGCCTCGTACACGCCCAGATTGCGGAAGTGCATCTCGCCTTCGTCGTCATCCATGAGCAGCACCTTGGTCCACTCCTCGATGGGCCGGTCCGTGTGGGACCGGTCGAGCAGGTCGTAAACGTTTTCGTTGTAGATCTCCAAGTAGGACACGTAGCACGCGTACCGCACCGATGAGGAGCGGCGCTCGAACTCCTCGAAAATGGTGGAGAGCACCCGCGGGATGATGCCTCGGTCGGCATAGTGCTCGCCGCCTGTGATGGTGTAGGTCTTGCCCGAGCCGGTCTGCCCATACGCGAGGATCGTGCCGTTGTAGCCGTCCAACGCGCTGTAAACAATATCACGGCACACCGTGTTGAACACCTCGTCCTGGGACACGCCCGGGTCGAAGATGTTGGCGTACTGGAACTGGAGCAGCTCGCGCTGCTTCATCGAGAACCGCTCAGTGCTGGCGCCGGGCTCGTCACTGTCGCCTGGCGGTGGGAACGAGATGCACGCGGCCGATTGCGAGCCATTCTCAATCTTTTCTGTTCTCCCGCCCAAGCACAGAGTGGACGGTTAGAGACGGGGGAACAGAGAACAGAGATAAGGGGGAAGGCTACGGGGGATTTATTTCGTACCGAGAATGAAATTGGCGCATTCGTGGCTGCGTCGCGGCGGGCGGATCCGCGCGAACGTCGCGATGTTCCACTTGACCATTTGGGAGTTGAAATCAGACACAAAAAACCCCGAGCGTGTGCGTTCTTTCGCTTTGCCAACGATGCGAGAAGGCGGGGATTCCTGCCCATTCACCGACCTCAATAGTGTGAAAGTTCGTTTATAGATATGCGATACCAAGAGGAAAAACAACTGAACGCGAAACGGTTCCAGGAACAAACACCACTAGGCGCACCATCTTGGAATGTCACTAGGACTAGAACGCGATCGTCAAGGCCGCGTGGATCTCGGCGTCTGAAAAGAGCTGACAATGGGACGACCACACAATCAGCCCGGCCAGTTGGATGATACGTCTTAGGGATCCGATAGCAATCAATCAACCGACCTGCTGGAAGCTGTCCATGTCAAGTGAGCTCTCGCCAGCGTGCGTCCACTCTGAAAATCGAGTGGCCACGGCGGCGTTGAGCTCGGCGCGATACGTCCACGGCGCGATGGCGTGGAGTGTGGCCGCAAAGTCATCCACCGACACACGACCATCACGGTCTGCGTCGTAGACACTGAAGAGCACTGCAGCAGCAACAGCACACAACCAACCCAGCTCTGAATATGCGTTAATCCAGAGATCCACTGAATGCTCAATCATACCTAGCCGCTTGACAGCGACGGGCTGCTTAACGCTGAAGATACTGAGCACCGTGAGAAACGCGTCGAACGCGACGCATTGACCGGCACTTTGCGACGATTTCACTGACAGCGAGCCGTCTGATTCCACGACCGATAGAGCTAATTGCAACACACGCCACGCAAATGGCGATGGAGCCAGCTCCGGCATGGTGAGACACGAAGTGGTTGTGATGTGGGTCAGCGAGTCGGCTGGCAGCAAGCCGACGAACCGCTTCTTGATGCGGCCGAGCTCTTGCCTAGAGACTGTAATGACATATCTGCACGTAATTACACCTGAGGCGCTGCAAAACCCACTGAATGTAGAGACTGCAAACCTACACGGCATGACGAGCCCGGCAGCGAGCGGGACCACGCCGTCGCCGAGCGCCGCCTTCTCGTCGACCGAGAGCGGCTTGCTCGCACCGGGCCGCCGCGGCGCCGGCGTCATCATCGCTGCGGCTGCTTCAACTGTCGCAGCGGTTGTGAGATCCGCAGCAGCACCATCTCGCTGCTTCGCCGCCGCCTCCGCCGCAGGCGCCGCCTCGTGCTTCACACCACGAAGCCGCTTGAGCATTTTTGCGAGTCCGTTCGACCGTCATTCGATTCATTGGCTAAAATATGAAATAATACTCGATTTCAACCAGTCATAGGCGGATTTGGGGGACCATCACTCGCAAATTCCCGAGCTGGGAGTAGCTCCACCATGATCAGGAACTCTCCGCACATTCCTCCTCTGTGGCAACTTGCAAGCATCGCGCAAACCAAAATCGTCCGTGTGTGTGCTCATACAGTACACCGATAACCAATGGCCGCCACCGCTGAAGCTGCTGCACTGCTCGTGCACCGCGGCGCCTGCCACTGCCGCGCCGTGCAGTTCGAGTTCGACGCGCCGCGCGACGTGGTCGCGTGGGACTGCAACTGCTCCATCTGCGTCATGAAGCGCAACGTGCACACGGTCGTGCCAGGATCGCGCTTCCGACTGACACAGGGTGAGGACGCGTTGACGAACTACACGTTCAACACACACCGCGCGCAGCACAAGTTCTGCAAGCACTGCGGTGTGCAGCCGTTCTACGTGCCGCGCAGCAACCCGGACGGCTTCGCGATCACCATCTACTGTATCGACCCGGGCACGATCGGCGAGATCACGATCAACAAGTTTGACGGCGAAAACTGGGAAGCATTCATTGAAGACTCGGGCATTTCCAAGTACTCCAAGGAGTAGCAGGGATCAAGTGACAAGCACGGCGATGAGTAGAGAAAGAAACGCGTCGTGCATCCAACAGCTTCGATCAGTCACAATTGGCAGTAACAATCGGCGTCTCTTAGGTTAACCATGCACATGCGCGCTCTATCTGAGCGCGAGCAATTAATAAAGAGTCAAGCTCGGGTTAGGATTCCCCCCCCTGTATTGCTGCATAAATAGCACAAACAATAGCTCATACAATGACTCGGACGGTTGACGACGCCACGGCGCCGATCTTGGACGATGGGACCCGCAGCCACCACAGCGCAGCGAGCAGCGCCGGCGTGGCGAACCACACGAGCACCATGAGCAGCTTCATCCTCGCTTGCCGCCGCGTCAGCGCGCGCAGCAGTTGGTCCAGTACTTCCACGCGGTGCTGCTGGTACGGGCTCTTGGTCAGGTCAACAGCATCTTCATGGTTGGATGTAGCCATGTACGCACCACACCAGTGGGTCGCCTCGCTCGACGGCTCAGCGATGAGCGTGAGCGGGTCAATATCTCCATCGTTGTTGGTGACCGGCTCGTGTTGCAGCGTCGTGCAGGCGGCGTCCAGCTCTTTCCACGTGTCCAGCCCAAACACGCTCTTGCCGCGGGTCGCGTCGACGTCGCTGCACTGGCACAGCGATTGCATCTGCGCCACGCAGTAGCGCTCGTTCACGGCGCGCTCGAGCCGCAGCTCCTGGTCGAACGACACGACGCGCGTGTTGCGCAGCACGTTGACGAGGTCGTCGGCAGTCGCCGCGCACCAGATCGCCACGCCGCTCATGCCGATCGCCGCCATCAGTGGCAGCAGCAGCACAACTAGAGCAGCGCGCAGCTTGGCGCGTGCGACCACCACGCAGCTCAGCGTGACGCACGCGAGGCCGACTAGCGAGAACGTGAGGCTGAGCGCGCGCGTCATGGGGTCGAACTCATCGGCGAGTAAGGCGCCATCGCCATCGCCGCTGCTGTTGCTATTGTGGCTGGAGGCGGACGATGACGCGGTGGCGCTGAATGGAAAGAGCCCGAAGCAGAGCAGGCCGCAGCCGGCGCCGAAGAGCACGTCGCGCGGGCGCTCGGGCCGCTGCTTGGCCGATTGGTGGCGCCGGTCGAGCTCTCCAATATTGCTCAGAGGGGCTGTCATAGCGGTTGACGGGGAGATTCACTACTGGACTGAAGTCTTACAGTTGCTGGTTCCAACCGACCCTGGTGAACTGCTAGAAAAAGAGCAAATGACTTCGATGATGCGGCGCTGATTATTTCGACAGCTCCCCCGTTATAGTGACATTGAAGATTCACTGAAATTTATTGGCTGTTTGTAATTAATAAACTCTTCGCATTGGTGGTATTTGGGTATTGTCACTACACCGTCGTGGTAATCAAAGCAACAGCGATGGTGGGCGCGACTTTCGGGCCATGTCGCATGCTAGTTGCAGCTGATTCTTTAAAATAAGCTTTATGATTAATATCAAACGTGGCCGTCTATCCCTTGCGGATTGCGCGGAGAGTCCAACGCGCGATGGATGAGAATAGATAAACCTACAAGTACTAATACAGCCCTCAGATACTGAGGCAAGCGCTAACGTCACCGTTCGGAAATGAGATCTCGTGGATTTAATTTGGCGAATCTGGTGGCATTACCTCACGCTAACCGGTGTCGCAC
The DNA here is from genome assembly GCA_023336445.1 of Pythium dissimile. NCBI lineage: Eukaryota > Oomycota > Peronosporomycetes > Pythiales > Pythiaceae > Pythium > Pythium dissimile. The sequence continues at coordinate 59,509 of JAADWZ010000049.1, forward strand.
CGACACGAAACTGGACATGGGATTTATTCGGATCTGCGACCTGCAGTGATGGCTGCAGAGGGATCGCTGGTGTCGCACGGATCCGCTCACTCACTGCGACAATAATATTAACTATCCACCTCACACCTGCTTCGCTCACCTGTACGGAGCATTTCTGTGCAGGGCAGACGCTCTCATTGATTGGCTTGGGGCGAGTGTCCAGGCTGCTAATTCCGAGTCAGCTCCCGCCAGATCGTGTCAGCGACGAGATCACTGCCTCGCCGCGGTGTGGCGGACGCATCGTCGTTCCATGGCGTGAGCCTGCCAAGAGCCATCGCGAGCTGGGATGGGTCGCTCGCCGGACACGAAACAATGGGCTTTGGCTTGGAGTAGATGGCCCTGCGTTTGCCCGAGCAGGTCAGTACGTTGATTCCTTTGCGCGGTCTCTAAGCGATATTCTGGCTCAACGTACCGGAGCGCCTTCGAGATGTTGGGGGCGTTGCAGTCGCGGAACAAGAGCTCAGGGATCTCCTCCCTGATACAAATCGTAGAACAGAACAAGTGAAATCTTTATCTCGGCGGAAAACAGGAAAGATCTCATCTTCTCGCGGCCACGTACCGTCCAAGAAGCAGATTTGGGATGGAGACAAACTCGACGGCGCTCAGCTGCTTGGCCAACATCTCGGTGATGCGGTTCGCTCGATAGATCACCACCGTGGGCAACGCGGCCAGCGTCGTCTCCATCACAATCGTGCCGGAGACGGCGACGGCGGCGTCTGCGGCTTGGAACAACTCGATGCGATCACTGGAGGTGGCGTCGACAGTGACGCTGAAGGCCTCTGGTGACGCACCGGTAGCGTCGCAAAACGCTTGGATTTCGTGCCGTACACTCACTTCGAGGGCCTGGATGGTCGGAAACACGACGTGGATGGGCCGCTTGACAACGCATCCGCCCGAGCTGAGCGGCGCAAGTTTCATCGGCACACCGAACGAGGTGTTCACCAAGCGCTCTGCCGGCCGATGGAGCGTGTCCACGGCATCAAGCACAGTACGGATCGTGCGGCGAACTTCGTGCTCGCGACTAGCCAAATCGATTCGTACCCAAAACAGCGTCAGTCCAGTGCAATCGTTTGGCACCACAGTCTCACCTGCTGCACCTCACCTGCCGACAAGCGCACATACGAGGAACGCATTGAACGGTAGACCTCTGTCCAGTCGATAGGCTGCACGCCAGTCGCGGTCGTCTTGCCTGTGGAGCCTCAGCGTCTCGATCATGGCGGCTCGACGAGTGAGTACAGCACTCGAATCTTCCGCCACTGGGACCTCCAGCAGCCCACCCGGTGAGATGTCGAGCGCTACCGCCTGTACTGCTTCCATATCGAGTGCTGTGTCCTCCGTCTGGTGGTCGTATTTTCCATAAAACTCGAGGAAATCCTCCACTGTCGGGTGGCCAACAAACTTGCACCAGGCGCTGTCTGCTGCATCGAAGATTCTCTTTTCAAAGGGCAAAATCACAAACAACGCGTCTAGCAGCGCCTTCAGGTCGTCGTAGTTGCTCTTGCGCTTGCGGTGTTTGTACGCCCACACGGACGGCGCCACGTAGTGCATGCGCTTCACGGTGTCCCGTAGCTGGTCGTCGCCGGCCAGCGCGCGCTGCACGCGGAACGTGAAGCCCTTGGAGTCAATCGTCAGCAAAACATGCGGTCGGAATGCGCGGATGTCCTCGATCGTGTCGGCCAAGCGACGGCGGAGGCGAAGCACCGACGGCAGCACCTCGACGAGCCCCATGACCGACAGCTCCTCCATGGGGAACAACGACTCGAAGCCACCGCGGGACATCATCTGCGACCTATGACAAAGTAAGCCACTGTCAAGTCAAGTCCTTTTCCAATATGGAGCGTATTGTTCATCAAGTCAGTTTCTATGAACGTACCCACCGATGCCGCGAAGTTTCAGTCGATGGCCCTCGGTAGATGATGCGGCCGCTTGGCGCTGCAGCGCCGCGATGACTTTGGCGCCGATCGCGTCGCCGGACGCCTCACCAGCGATGACGTAAACACGTTTCTCTTGCTGCGCTGGCGCGCTTGTGGTGGCGTAGCGCGCACTGCGCAAGGTGGCGCGGAGCAGCGGCCTATTGGCGGCAAGCGTCCTCAACATGTTTGGAGGGAAATTGGTCGTGGCTCCATGAGACCTCTTCAATCTGTTACCAGGACCTGGTACCGCTCGATGATTGGATAGGACGAGATGCTAGAATCAGAAGAAAGGCTCTTAGCTCTCCTATCACATTGATGCATGAGGAATTCTCATACAGTGATGCTCTACGTTGATTTATGGACAACTGTATTCTCCACCTCCTTCCCTGACTCTCTAAACACTCATGGGTGCGAAGATTCTGTTCAGGCCGAGAGCTCGGCCTTCTTGTCGTTGATCACCTGGAGCACGATCGGGTCTGTGACCGTCTTGATCTCTTCCAAAAAGCGAGTCTGGCGCGAGTTGAGCTCTTTCTTCTGCGCCTCCGTCGCCGTCGAAAGACATTTCTTGCCGCGCAGCAGCGCCTGGAGGCACAGCAGGATCTTCTCCTTGCGCACGGCGACATCAAACGCCGCGAGGTGCGTTCGGATATCGTTCTTCGCATACTGCTGGAGCTTGGTCACGAACCGCCACGCCTCCTCCAGGGCAGGCTTCTTGACAAGATCTTCGCCGAATGGATCGGTATCCTTCGGCACGTCCTTACGCGGCAGGGTCGAGTTCTTCTTCTTGGTGGCGTCCTTCTCTTTCTCCTCGGCCTCCTTCTGCAGACGCGCTTTCAGTTCTTCCTCCTCCTTCTTGCGGAATTCCGCCTTCCTCGCCTTGGCCTGCGCGCGTTTGGCCTTCTTCTTGTCGGCAGCCGACTGGCCGCCGTCCTCGCCGTTCTCATTGGCCTCACGCGCGGCATTTGCCGCAATCTCCAGGTACGTCTGAATCGCGCCATGGGCAGCCTTGACGAAGAACTTGTGGCCGTAGATCTCATCGCACAGACGGAGCATCCCCAAGTACGCGCGAAGCGTCATCTTACGGATGCAGTACGTGTGGAAGTCAAACTGGTCTTCGATAAAGTCATCAAAGTGCTTCTCGACAGCGAAGAAACGCTTGAGCGCGAGACCGTACTTCTGTTGTCGCATGTGCGACTGGCCATGCTCGTTCTCGTACCACATGCACTGCATGTCGAACAGGTTCTGTTGCGGGTCGCCTTCATGGCGCGTAAACAGCGCGATCGTGGCATCGGCCTCGGCCACGCGGTCGGCGTGGAGCAAATACTCCGTCGACTTGTTGTTGATATATCTATCCGCCAGATCGAGCTTGCGCGCCTGCTCCATTGTGTCGGCTGCCTTCTGCAGCTCGCCCATGTGCTTGAAGATGCGAGCCTTGCGCTGGTAGAAATCGAGCTCGGTCGGCGTGTGCTTGATGCAGCGGTCAATGTACTCCATGGCCTTGGCATGATTGCCGATGCGATCAAAATGCTGTGCAGCGAAGTAAAGCGTCCAGAGGAGCACGGTCGGGAGAGGAGCGGCTTCACCCACAAGAGGCTTCTTCGCTTCAAGCGCCTTGATGTACGAGAGCACCAACTCTTCGATGGTCGTGACGTTCTCTGGCTTGCTGTACAGCGTCTTAATGTCCGAACCCAGAGACGGCACACCGCTCGTGAGTTGCTTCCTCATCAGCTCATCGACGAGTGTTTTGAATTCGGCGCCGGTGACGACATCCAGCGGCACACGCAGGCACGTGGTGGACTTTCGGTCCACCGTGTTCTTCTTGGACTCGTAGTACTTGCGCAAAATCTCCACGAGTTCTTTGCCGTTCTCCTCCTTGGTGAAGTCCACGTACTTGGTCGGCAGGCGCGGATCGTCCACCTTGAACAGATCCTTACGCTTCAGCAGCGCACACTGCAAGCCGCGGTGGACGAGGTAGTTGTCAAAGTCGATCTCGGTCAGTTCTTCAAACACCGCGACCGACTCGTCAAAGCGGTCAAGCTGCAGCAAGAACTCGGCCTTCTTGAGCCGCCACGCGACCGTATCAAGCATAAAGCCCTTGGAGCTCTGCAAGTGCGCGAGCGCCTTCTCAAAGTCGCCTGACTCTTCAATCAGCATGTTCTGGTAAAAGTAAATCTCGCTGTCTTCATAGTCGACCTTGCGCGTGGCCTCCAGCGTCGAGAAATACTTTTCGATAATGTCGATCGCCATCTGGTAGTTGCCCACGAGGTGGTGCGCGATCGCGAAACCGATCCAGTTGTTGCGGTTGTTGGGCTTGAGAGTGAGCATGGTGCGACGCGTCTCGGCAAAGCCCTTGAGGTCGCGCATTTGCACTTGCAGCAGGTACAGATCGCGCAGGATCTGGAGGTTGTCCGGGTCCAGACGCAGCGCGTTGCGGTAGCACTTGATGGCCTCGTTGTAGTTGCGGTCAAAGCGGTAGACGAGTCCGTACACGTGCCAGCACACGTGGCTGCGCAGGTCGTGCTTGAGCCCGTTGCGCACAAACTCGTAGGCTTCGTCTTTCTTGCCCATGCAGCTCAGCGTGAGCCCCTTCATTGCCAGCGTCTCGCCATGGTCCGGAAATTTCTTCAGCACCGAATCCGCGGCCTTGAGTCCTTTCTTGTACTGCTTAATCTCATAGCATTTCTATGTAGAAGGAAGAAAGATGTATGGTCAGATAGCTGCAGATTTGGTGGTCCGATGTGGAGTTTGCAGGGCGGCTCTAGAGACGCAACCGCCACGAGTGGATGCATAAGGAGGTGGAGAATGTGCGGGTACGTACCACGATGGAGCGGAAGAGCGCGTTTTCCTTCGCTGGCAGCTGACGCGACGCCATTTTTTACACCTAGCGGATCTCTATCCAGCGGATATTCACACCACACCACACGTCTTGGAGCTTGGATCCTCCGCCACGCCCACCAAAGACACGTTTTCAAAGACAGCCACACTAGGTTTTGTGTGGTCCACACCGCATTCAAAGCGTAAATACACAGTTTTCTCACTATCAATTGGGTACACCTGTGTTCTTTTTACGTAAATACCCATTGAAAAGGTGAAGGGACGGAACAGGCTGAAGTGACAACCATTCTGTTGGTGGTCGATGGCGAGCGAAGATGAGGCGGAGAAGGTCGGTCTGTCTCCATGGAGATCTTTTCTCCGCTGACGCCAGCGGCGATCACCTGAACGAAAGTGGAAAGTGGGTGGATACAACACGCAGAGAAAGCGTGTTGTTTTTCCGTTAATGAAGCAATCGAATAGATGGAGCAATCGGATATGTAGTAGGGGGGGGGAAGGAACGGAAGAGAAAAGGCGACCCCATCGGAGAGCAAAATGCATGTACTCTTGTTACAGTTGAGCGAGAGCTTGGTCGCGAGAGCAAGATACCGGAGGATGAGAAAGAGCTTCGTCCCTGGAGCTCACGCGACTCGTTCTTCAGTGCTTTTGCAACAACAGCACGTTGAATGCAAGAGAAGAGAGAAGCGACTTCATTGCGAGTCCACGGGAGCACCGATCTTCCATTCAACACTCGATGGGCTTCGCTTATTCCGTCTTCTTGTTGGCTTCGCTCACGGCCGAGTCCACCTGCTGCACGTACGGCGCAATGTGCGGCTTGAGCATGCCGTAGATCACGTTGGAGCCCTTTGAGTGGACAAAAGCAGCGTCTGTGAGTGTGCATCCACCGAGAAAACGCGATCTTTCAAAGAAAAGATACGTACAGCAGTGCTCGGGTGGAAGGCCCACACGAGGAAGACGACCTTGAGCAGGTAGTAGAACGGAATCCTGTTGCGATAACAACCAAAAACCATTAGTCTCTGCGCACCCAGTCATTGCACCACTCCCAAACTGTCCACGTACCACGCCAACAGAAAGTCGGTGACCTCCTCCGTGAGCTTGAAGAACGAGTACACGACCCAGTAGGTGAGCCACTGGGTGTCGTCATCGGTGGAAGGAGAGCTGAGCGCCTTGAACGACATGTACGCCGGGTAGACGAACCCGATGAGGTTGGTAAGCAGCTCGGCGCCGCCGACCACATACAGCAGCGAGCCGGCCACGAGGAAGATGCCACACGCGATGTAGAACTTGTCGACGCCCGTCTGCTTCTCGAGGTCGATGAGCTTGTCGTAGCGTTCGAGCTTCTTGCTTATCTTCTCCTTGTACTCGAGAGCCTTGTCCATGGTGATTGAAAGGGAGCGAGAGGGGCGGTTGCGGCGGTCGGCGGATGCTTCTTCGGGAATGAGCGAAACTGTGGAGAGGGGGAGAAGCTTGATCAACGGAACCCTCGCAGTGGAGGGGTGAGCTTTTCCCACAAAAATGATCCTTCGATCCGAATTGTTTTTCAACCAATCTGGTAGTACCCATTCAAGCGACGTAGCGCTGATTCGAACGAAATAGAGTCCATTGCAGACATTTTCAGCCAATGAAAAGCCGATTCCGAAAATATAGATGCGCTGTTTTCTCAGGCCGGCCGGCACAAAATAGACGTATCTAACTTTATTTCTATCCAATCTAACGTTTGTATAGTGGCGCTGACTGAGAAAACCCATTGAAACCATCTTCGACGTCGACAGCCGAAGGCAGGAAGCAAGGAGAGACCAAGCTTCGCTCGCTCTATACACCCGCGCCAACGATCAATACGCCTTGCTCTAAATCACAGAAGCGAACAGCATGTACGCGTACGAACGCAGCGACCGCGACGCCGCGGGCAGCGCCGTGGATCTTTCATTCTCGCAGATTCTAGAGGCGCACTCGTGGCAGCAGCAGCACCAGCAGCGCCGCCGTCCAACGCCAACGCCCACCACTGTTGGCGTTGGTAGATCACGCAGTGGTCGCCCGGCACGACACCCAGGCAGCGGTGGACTCGGCGCGCTCAGTGAGTTAGAGGAAGAAGACCAAGAGGACGCCAACGCGTCTCGCAAAGGCAGAGAAACCAACGCCAACACCCGACGCCTGGAGATGTCGCATTCAAATGGACTGTACCGCTCGCGATCAGATACCGAGGGAGAACCGACTGACGACGAGGACTGGCCTGCTGGTGGGCCTGGAAGCGCCGGTGGCGCCACTGTTGGTGGTAGTACCGGTGGCAGGGATGTGTACCGGTTTGTGCAGCCGCGACGGCTGTCGTCGTGGGTCCAGGACGATGCCGTGAACGCGTGCTTCAAGTGCCACGCGCTGTTTACGTTCGTGCTTCGCAAGCACCACTGTCGGTATAGTGTTTGCTGCATTGTTGTCTTGACGGTCTCCGATATTTAGGTGTAGGTTGCTGACATGTTTGTCTGTTCACTCGATGGTTGTAGCGCCTGTGGTCGTATCTTCTGTGCGACGTGTTCAAGCCAGCGTGTGGTGATCCCAGGAGATTACGAGTCGACGCCCGTGGCGCCGACGTACGCGTCCCTCACGTCTAATGCGACCGATCTGATCGGCAACATCTCGTGGTACATGTACGGGCCCACACCTAGCACGTCCCACGGGTCCGCTTCTGGCGCCCACGACGGACTGGAGAGCAGCCAGGAGCTCACGGCCGAAGCTCGACAGAAGCAGTTTCTCAATGAAGTCCAACGGCTCCAAAAGGCGAATGTGATCTCCAACTTCACGCCGTGCCGGACGCGGTCCGGCAGCACCTCAGTCGCAGCCGCGTCGTCCAGCAAGTCGAGCTACGTGCCTGACGGAAGCAATGTTCAGCGAGTCTGCGACGACTGCGCGATGGCGCTGCAGCAGCGCCGCCAGCACTACAACATTGTCAAAGTGATGGAGCTGTGTGGCTTCAACCTCAAGGAGCTGCGTGCGCTCGGCCAGGTGTGCCGCAAGTGGCATCGCGCCTCGATTATGTGCCTGTCCATGTTCCGCCAGATCCAGTATTACCTACCAAGCCACCGCCTGTCGGAGCGCGAAAAGTCGATCCTCATCATCAACCGGGGCTTCCTGGGCGGCCACACCAAGTGGATTTTGCAGCTCATCAAGGCGATCGACTTTAGCCACGAGAATGAAGACGAGTGCGAAGACCTGGAGAACCGAGTGCGCGCCAAGGAAGTGATGGAGCTGATGCATCAGCCGCGCCGGAGCAGGTGCATGCTGACGATGTGTTCGCGGCTGTGCCAACCGGAGCTCAAGAGCGTGGACGCGCTCGAGATTCTAGCGGACGAGAGCATTCGCAACATTCGCTTGCGCGCGATGTGCGTGGACGTGCTGCTCAAGAGTGCAACGGACGACGAGTGGGGGAGCTTCTTGCCGCCGCTGCTGCACAGTCTGAGCGCCGAGCCAAGTGCGGCGGATAGCAAACTCGGCCAGGCGCTGATCCGACAGGCGCAGTGCGACGTCAAGTTCTGCTACGACTTTTATTGGGGGCTCACTGTGATGGCCGAAGATGCAAGCTGTCGCCGCCGCCTCGACGGCGTCAAGCAGCGGCTTCTGCTCACTCTAGCGCAGCTCAAGAACAGCACAGCGTCCGGGCGGATGCTGGATGTGCGTCGCGCGCTCACGGACGACATTGCCGAGCAGCTGCTTCGTGGCCAAGAATTTGTGGATTTGATGTGGAAAGTACCGCCTCGTATTCCAGTGAAAGACGTGCGCCAGCAGTTGGAGAGCAGCGTCAAACGGTCGATGCTATTCGCCCCCGTCGCGGGCCAAGACGACTCCCAGAGCGAGCAGACGAACCTGGCGGTGCTGCGAGTACCCGTCGACCCGACAGTGATGATCAGCGGCGTCAACTTTAGCACCATTGAGGTCAAACGAAGCGCGGAAGCCCCGATGATCATCACGTGCACGGGCGTGGAGCGCGACGAAGACGACGAGACCCGTGATCGTTGGCCACAAAAGGCGACAGGTGAAGGTACACCAGACGGCCACAATTCCCACTTGCAGCGCCGAGACAGCCGCGGCTTGGTCGGGATCGGCGCCGGTGGGCTCGCGCCGCCGCCACAGCAGCAGCAGCAACCTCGACTCCCGTACTACCGCGTCATGTACAAGCGCGACGACCTGCGGAAAGATGCGTATGTGCAAAACATCATCAACGTCATGTACACCATCCTTCACCAAGAGACACGCCTCGACATCCCGCTCGTGACCTACCGCGTGCTCCCCACGAGTGGCTTTGACGGGCTCATCGAGATCGTGGAGAACGCCCATACGCTGTACTCGATCATTCGCGACCATGGCAGTATCCTCAACTTTCTACATCACTACAACGGCGACCGCACGCTCAGCGAGATCTCAACGTCGTTCCGCGAGAGCCTCGCAGCGTACACCGTGATCACGTTCCTGCTGGGTGTGGGCGACCGCCACGCTGACAATGTGATGCTGACCAAGGACGGTATCCTGTTCCACATCGACTATGGGTTCATTCTGGGCAAAGACCCCAAGCCGCTGCAGCCTCCGATGCGGCTGGACCACTACATGATCGAGGCGCTGGGCGGCACGCAGACTGCCCAGTTCGAGCAGTTCAAGAAGCTCTGCGTGATCGCATTCAACTGCCTGCGGCGCCACGTGAGCCTGTTTATGGTGATGCTCTCGCTAGTCGTCAAGGCGATCCCAGAGATCACGGATTTCGACATGAACTACACGCAGAGCGACCTGGAGGCGTTTTTAATCGAGCGGTTTTTGCCCGGGCAGACGGACGACGAGGCCGCGACGGCGCTCATGCTGCGCATGGAAGGTAAGCTGAACGAGAAGATTGGGCTCAAGCTCAGCGACTTTGTTCACGCGCACGCGAACGAGAAGACGGTCTCCAAGAGCATCGGATCGGTGGGCTCGTCGGTCAAAGTGGGCGTCGAGGCCGTGTCGACGGTCGCGAGCTCGCTCACGAACGGCGCCGCGTCGCTGTACAGCTACATGTGGGGAAGCGGCACGGGCGGCGCAACGTAGAAGTGGAAAAGCAGTGTAGACAAGTACATAGTAAAAGTTGTATAGATTGCACAAAAAGCACACGCTCAGGAAATGTATGAAGGTTAGTGTAGCAATAAGTCGTAATTCTAATAGTCTGACTTCCTTGACCATGTTGAACTTGAGGACTGAGTCTGAGTCTGATACGAGCAGCTCCAATGATTTTCATTGGGCAGAAGAATCGCGAAGGCGACGTTCGACAAAATCGCGCAGCATTCTCTCGCCCACTTCCACATTTCCACCGCGACTGGACCAAGCCGCCAGCCAACAAGATCGAGATGCAACACGTGGCAGTGACCAAGATGGCGCCATGGCGCTCAGATGAAGAGGTCTCGATGAGTCCGCTGTCCGTGGCCGACGCCGCCGTCGTCGCGAGCTCAGCGCAGCCGCCGGCAGTCTATACCAGGCAACGCACCAATCCAAGTGCGTCGCCCTGGTTTCCAGGGCTGCTGACCGCGTGCCTGTCGTATCTGGACCTCGTGGCGCTGCTGCAGTGCGAGCTTGTCGCGGAAGAATGGCGAGCGGCCGCGCTGGACCCGGCACTGTGGACGCAGCAGTACTGCTCGCTGTGGCGCAGTGGCCAGCCGCTTCCGCTGGCGCTTGGCGTGGGAAGTGGCGACATGAAGCGCGTCTGTCGCGAGCGCAGTCGCGTGTCGCTCGGGCTTTCGACGCGCGCGATGTGGTGGGTGCACAACAACGAGACGCTGCGCGTGCACAACGTGTCGCTCCAGCGCAAGTTCGACGCCGGCTGCGTCGAGTCGATTCGAACGGATCACGCATTGCAGCCGCTCGGTCTCTCGACAACACGACGCAGCCCCGGTGTGACGTACTTTGAAGCCGGCATCCAAGGCTGCGGCAGCGTCGGCGTGATTCTACTCTCGGCGCCGAATATCGGCCACTTTTACGGCGCCGGTTCCTCGGCCCACGTAGGGTGGCTGCCCGGCTCCTACGGCTACCACGGCGACGACGGCAAGATCTACTGGCACGACGGTACAGCTCCAATCGGCGGGTTCGCTGTGCAGTACGGACCGAGCTGGGGCGATACACGCATTGTCCAGAGCGCGATCCCAACTGAAGACATACGCATGACCACCATTGGATGCGGCGTGGACCTCGCTCGCGGGCGGCTCTTCTTCACCAAGAACGGCGAGTTTATGGGCCACGCGCACATGAGGTTGGAAGCCAACGCTCAGTATGGTGCCGCCGTGTCGCTGCATCACCTCGGCGACACGGCCGAGCTCAACTTCGGCCGCGCGGCTTTCATGTTTGACATTGAGGCGTACATTGCAGCGGTCGTGCTGCGTCCAGACATGGCTCCAGGCGCTTAAACTCCATTCTACTAGTAGTTCACTTGCACACTGTCACTTTTCGCATGATTACTTATTCAGCGAGGACACGCGTACGTCAGGAACGGCCACTCAATGACAGACAGAGCTGCATCGCTGTCCAAACACACCAATTGCGGTGGAGTGGATGCACTTGCTGATGGTACACATGTGACGCCCATGACGTGAAGATTGATGCCCGCTGGAGAGAGCTCTGCAGCTGTGTTTTCGTTCTTATCCGTGAGCTTGAGCGTGTGGAGCAAAGTACACGATTTTGCATCGTACATCTCGATCGAGCAGCTCGAAGACCGTCCGACGAGCACAAAGATGGGGCTCGTATTGGCGACCTCGGTTCCCCACCAGCAACTGAGCGTCTGGGACGTGGCACCGCCTTTCGGGTTCGCAGTGAGCGCCTCATATTTGGCATCCAGTGCCCACGCTTGAGCGGTCCGAGCCAAGATGTAAACGTTGCCTTTCCGTGTGGTGACTATCGCTTGATCGCTGTATGGAGAAAATGTGATGCTGGTAACGCGTGGAGCAGCGAGGACCTTGATGAACGAGTGCTGACTATCGAGTCCTGAAAATGTCAGTCCGGAGCGGTGCAGCATGATCACTCGGCCGTCCACAGTACCGACACCGAGGAAATGTCCGTCGGGAGAGAAACTTACAACGGACACAGCTATATCCTCCAGCAACAGGTCCAGTTGTTGGCATGTGGATGTGGCCGCGGCAAACGAGTAGAGCATCACACCAACGGCACATCCAGCCGCGATCAGCAGCCTGTCGGGCGAGTTTTCAAGCACGTCGAGTGTTGCTACAGCGAAACGAAGCGATGCTTTCAATGCCACCGAGAGCATTTCGTCGCCTTGTTGAGGTCGATAGACGGTGAGTTGGTGGTCACGCGCGACGACCAGACATTCTTTGTTTGGTGCCCACGCCTGGCACATGGTCATTACATCGCCCGCGTCGTCTTCCAAGATCTGGAAAACTTCGAGCGACTCTACAGATGCAGCAAATGAAATGAGACTCTTGATACAAAGTGAAGCCATGTGGTCGAAACAGGCGGTATAAAGATCCAAGTTGCTGTGTGGTGAGTTTGTTACCTTCGATTTCGAATGTTGCCTGAGACTGGGTGAGACGCAGGAGATAGACCGCGCCGCATTCACTGAAGATGCTGAGCAGGCCACTAGAGTTGGCGCCGAGGACACCATTCCACGATGGGAAGGGCGTGAGCCGCGGCAGGCGCGCGCGGCGCACGACGAACTCGCCGTCGAGCGCGGCAAGAACTCCCGCCATTTTTTTTGTTCCTTTTTGTTGGCTTTTACGACTTCGTGAAGAAGGTTAACTCTTCAAAGTTAACGAATAGGACCGGTTCCGCCAGATGGCGGTTCAGCCACATCCGCACGCGAACCGTCCAGATCATTTCCCAGAACGACCGTCCATGAAAAGGCGGAGGACGGTCAGCTTTTATCGTCGCCAACGTTTCAGAACGCCAACGAAACTGCCAACACCAACGACTTGATCCAATGGAAACATTGTTTAAATATTTCATCTCCGCGGCAAGCAGCTTGCGGTATCAAACAGGGTTGGCTTAGGAATATTATGAGTGAGAGAGGGTTCTCTTCCCTGCGACGAAATGGGTTGCACTATCACTGTGAACCTGAACTCATCTGTCACCATAAGTTTTGTCGGAAATGGGGAGTTGGTGGTGGTTGCTAAATGAGAGTCACTCACCCACATCACTGCTTGGAACCAGGACCCACAAAAGACTGCAAGCCCGTCAGTTGTCAAATAAGGGTACCCTCTTTATACCGCGTGGGCTCGCTTATTCGATGATTCCAACACGCCGTGTGAAGGAAAGGAAACGAGGTGGTTTGTTCGGTTTTCATCATTTGCCACAAACCTTTCGCGAAGGAATGCGAAGTGTCGGAACGAAGGAAACCAACAAGTTGGTTCATCTCCACAGATTCGTTACCCACACAATTTAAAGGACCACCCAGGTGCAGACGCCAACAAGCACCAACTTCGCGTACATGGCGCGTCGATCATCGGTGGAGATGCTGGCGCGCGGACTCAAGCGCGACCTCCCACGTGTCCTAGCGGCGTCCAAAGTGGTCCAGGTTGCGGCCCAAGATGTCCGCGTGCTCGTGGTGAGGCAGCGTGTGGAGGGTGGTGCAGCGGCCGTCCAAGGCCAGATTTTAACAATTTCCAACCATCCAACGCGCGCCGCCATCATCAGCGGCGCCGCGTTGGTGGCGACACTTGCGTTGTTGGAACACTCAAGCAATGCGGAGTGCGAATCTCTTGGCGGAGACGATGACACAACGAGCCGCTCCAAGTACTTTGACGACGACTACGAGGCCTCGCAGCTCCTCGGCTCCGGCTCGTTCGGCATGGTGATGCAGTGCGTGAACAAGAAAGACGGCCACGTCGCCGCCGTGAAGATGATCCAGGACGTGAACGACATCCGCGAGGAAGTGGCGCGCGAGACCGAGGCACTGGCCTCGATCCAGCGCGGCGGCGGCCACGAGCACATTGTGCGCTACGACGGCAGCTACAAGCACGACGGGTTCCACTACATTGTGACCGAGTTTGTCGAGGGCGAGTCGCTCTACTCGCTCATCCAGAAGCACCGCCAGCTGGACGTCAAGACCGCGCTCCAGCTTACTGCTCAGATGGCCGAGGCGCTCTCGTTTCTGAACATGCAGAACCTCATCCACCGCGACCTCAAGCCAGCCAACATTATGATCCAACAGCCTACCGTCGCCAACGCCAACGCCAACGCCAACGAGCCGTGCCCGCTGCAGCTCAAGATCATTGACTTTGGCTCGGCCGAGCACTACACTGCTGCCGACGTGACCTCCAAGCCCAAACAGGCCATGTTGATGTCCGGTACACGCTGCTACTGGCCGCCCGAGGTCTTGGAGAGCCAGGAGACTTCGCCCGCCATGGACATGTGGGCGCTGGGCTGCATTCTCTACATTATGGTCTCCGGACGCCATCCCTTCGACATGATGGGCACCTCCAGTGAAGCCGAGATTGTCCGTCGCATCGCCACGGACAAGGTGTCGTTCCTGCACCCAGTGTGGAGCGCCGTGCCCTGCAGCGTCAAGTCGCTGATCCGTGGATTGCTCGAGAAGGATCCATCGACACGGCTCACGGTCCATGAAGTGCTGGATCACCCAGCCATGCGCGTCGTCTAGTCTATAGCGGTAGTGTCGTCGGAGTTTGTGCGAACCAAGCATGTGGCATTTGTGGAGAGACAGGTTTCCTTCTTAATTGGATAATTTATGGACGTCTGGAAATTTGTTTTGGAATCGTATTATTTTGTCTCACCGGCTCGATTCGTAGTTGCTTTGACGGGGATTTCCATTTGAATGCCTCTGGACTAACGAAGGCTATGGTGCGTTCATGGAGATATGCTATCTTGCGCGCTCAATTCCGAGCGAACCAGGCGTGCTGCATACTTTAAACCAGCGTGGAATGGAGGCTGATGCGTCTACTTAACTGTACAGGAGCTCATCGCGTCGGTCGATTCCTGGCGCTTCGAGCAACGCCGTCGCGACGCCGAGGCTCTCAGTCTCCGACTCGTGCGCGACATCCCCACGTCGCTCGTACCGCCGCTCTTCGCGCAGTCGCGGCAGCCGCAGCCGTTCCAAACGCGCGACCAGTTCCTCAATTTTCTGCGCCAGCACGTGGGCGGCGAGGAGTACGGAGCCGCCGCCGTAGACGACGACGCCGCGCCGAAGCTTGAGAAGCAGAACCAGCTCGAGGCCAACAAACGGCAGAACGTCACGCTCGCGAACCGACTCGCCAAGGCACTGGCGACCCAGGCCAAGACGCCTCTCGTTGGCAAGATCGACAAGCGCAAGGACGTGCTCGAAGTTGCCAACCGATTCGGCCGCAAGGTATTCCAACCCAACGATCAGTGCTAGCGCTCAAACGAATTGACACAAAGACGTGGAATCAAACAGACGCGACCACATGAACCGTACAGCAAGAAGTACCAGATGAAGAACAAAGATGAGATCGAAGAGCTGCGCGGTACGTTTCATGTCGCCCAATTGATGGTCGGCATTTTCGGATGCCATCCTTGTCTGATTGTCGGAGAGCTAAAATCATAGTCTCTTTCTGAATCAGCCAAGCTGGCCGGGTACCGTATCGACCGCAAGGGCGAAGATACAGTGTTCTACGATCTGATTGCGACGCGCGAGTGCATTGTGCTTCTTGAAGAAGTGGTTCGGGAGCTCGTGGAGGGCGAAGCGATCGATGTGTACATGGCCGCTGAGGCAGCGTCTCGCAAGAAGCAGCTCCCGGCGGAGCAGCTCCAGATTGTGCAGAGCGCCCTCCACGACGGTCCCGAGAGCGAAGTGCTCGTGCAAAAGTACAACGTGGACCTCACGCGCCGCCACTTGCAATGCATGCTGCCGCTGCAGTGGCTCAACGACGAGGTCATCAATTTTTGGTTCCAGCTGCTGAACGACCGAGACGAAGCGCTCGTCAATAGCGGCACGCTGCCCAAGCGGTCGCATTTTTTCAACTCGTTTTTCTACACAAAAGTGTCGGAAGGTGGATACAATTTTGTGAACGTGCGGCGGTGGACGAGAAAGGTGTGATACGCTAAAGTTTCTGTTGCAGCTTGCCGGATGCTGAATGAGGTGCTGAGTACCTTTCAACAGATAGATCTCTTCGCCATGGACAAGATCTTCGTGCCCGTCAACGTCTCCAATGTGAGTGAATATGATGTGATGCGTTTGGGTAGTACAGAAGGCTTACCCCATGTTGCTTGTCCTGTAGACGCACTGGTGTCTGGCGGTGATCTTCATGACTGAGAAGCGGATCCACTACTTTGACTCGATGAATGGAGCAGGTACACGGTGTCTGGAGGTCCTGCTCAAGTACGTAAACTGTTTTCTACATGCATTGTCAGAGAACCAAAGCTCACCCTCGTCATGATTGCAGGTATCTTGGTGATGAATTGCAGCACAAAAAGTCTCAGCCATTCGACGCCACAAGCTGGAAGCTGGTGCCGACGGAGCCAGGCACACCACAGCAAGAAAATGGCTCCGATTGTGGTGTTTTCACATGCATTTTTGCCGACTTCTTGTCGCGCGACGAGGTGCGTCTTTCTCTATCTATCGATCTCACGCCACATCAACAATGGCAGCCCACACGTCCGTGAATTTGCCCCAATAGCGTCTCTCGTTCTCGCAGAAGGACATGGAATTCCATCGCCATCGCATGGTGCTCCGCGTCGTGGAAGGCAATCTACCGCTAGAAGAGGACCTCTAATGCGCAAGACCAAGCACTCGAACTGACAATACTAGCGCTGCCGCTCCGATCCGCGCAGCAAACGCCACCCAATCAAAGGCGAAACGAACCATGTCGATTGTTCCCCTATAGCCAAATCTGTCTCTTTCTACTGCGATTCTTCTTCTTTCGCACTCGCGCTCGCTTGCACCCGCCAAGTGCACTGCAGCTGTGCTAGAGGCTCTCAACAGCGCGCCATATTTACTTGACCGTGAAGCCTTCGCTTCGCAGGCACTGCTTGTGGGCCTCGATCACATCTTTGCACAAGTCCTCGCCGTTGGTGATGACGCACATGTCGCGTGCCTGCTTGGTATCGGGGCACGAACAGCAGATCTTCTTGCCGGATTTGCCCAGGACGGGCGCTGGCGCCGGCGGGGACGTCGCTACGGTTCCGTTGTCGGCCATGGTGGTGAGCTCCTGAGGCGGTGGTAGTGGTGGTGAGCAACTTGTTGCTTTTCTCAAAGTGAGCTCTTCAGGGGATCCCAAATTCAGTTGTAAACTCTTTTTTGAACACTTAAACAGCCAATGAAATCGTAGTAAAGTAGATGATCACTTGAAATTGTCTCAACATGCGATCTGATTGGTGTTTATGTCGACAAAAACACGCACTTGTTGAAAAAGTGGCCCACCTAAAGGCCACATCAACAATACCCTCTACTAAGGCATCTTTCAATGAATCGTATTTGGAAGGTGTTGAGGTTCCCACCCGGGAAGAGATGGCGAGAGCATCTACCAAAATGAGATCTCAACGTGAAATGCTACTAGGGATTTCTCGGTTGAAGACGTGAAAATTATTAATTTCATACACGTAAAATAAAATACAAATTAGACTTGGACGGGTGCGTCTGTGCAGCGCAGACACACGGCGTCTATACAGCGGCTGCCGCAGCGAGAACAGAACGAGCCGGCGATTGACTCGCGATGGAGCCAGTCCCCATGGCTGTCTCGAATGTGGGCTAGCATCGCGTCGCGTCGTCGGAACATGATCGTACAGTACGGACAGAGCTCCCGGATCTCGTCTTCGAGCTGAGGGCTCGTGTTGTTTGTCAGCAAAATGGCGACCGGTACGTCCGCCACGGCGTCTTCGTGCTCTTCGTCAATAAATAGCAGATCGTTGGTCGTCACGAACGGCACGGGCTCCTCAAAAGACGGCGACGGCGAAAACTGGAAAAACCGGACGGCGCGGTGCACCGCTCGGAACCGCAGCGGGAAAATGAGGGGCGCCTGATGCTTCTTCTTCTCCATGGTGAGGAAGCCCACGGCTTTGTGGAGGTCGCGGCCAAAGCCCAGCGGAGGCGTTTGAGCAAACCCCACCCAGTGGCCGGGCCAGACCGCGCTCGCGAGCGTAAACTTGGTCTCGCGCGTCAGCGGCTTGGACCGATCCGGGATCTGGATCTGGAACACGGTCTGCTCGTCGCGCGTGTCCGACCACTTCAGGTACTTGGACACGCGCGTCGCGCGCAGGTACCGCTGTGTGCTCACCGAGACGATCTGGACTTTCATCATGTCGTGGATCGACCGCTCGCGCACCTCCGACACGGGGATGATGCGCACAAACTCGGCGTCGCCGCCCGCCTCGGGCGTGCAGCCGCACTGCGATTTGAAAAAGCACGCCGCCACGCTGTCTTTTGCGCGACTGTGCACATACACTTCGTAGCCTTGCCAGAAAAACTGCAAGGCGATGTGGTCGTTCGAGGTCACGCGCGAGTTGAGCGCCGCCGTGGGCGCTGCGCTGGACGTTGCGTCCGTCGGCTGCTGCGAGTGATCAGACGAAAGCGTCGACGCACGCGAGCGGCTCAGTCGCAGCAGCTCCATGTCTTGTGGCTCCAAATCGAATTCTGGGCTCGGTGACGACATGGTCGATCTCTCTGTGCTTTGTCAATTCTCGCTCTGTGTGGGGGGGCGAGTTTCTTCGCCCGCGTTCCCGGTTTGTCTCGGCGTCTCGGCCTGGGCGCGGGCGTCGCAGATTGATGGAGATTGTTGATGATGGACACCGCCGGTTGGCGGCTCCACTGTGTTTGTGCCTGTTCTTTTTTCTTTCGGTATTGTGCAGACAGGTGTCTCGACGGTGGACTGTGGTGTACAAACCGAGGACAGTTCTTCAAGCGTTTAGGGGAAGCGGACGTCAGCCCTACCCCGTGTGTGAGTTTCGCGCTGATTAGGTGGGGCCATCACAGAGAGGTCACACAGTGTGCCTCATTCGATGTTGAGTGCGCTGTGCATCCTGGGGTTGGACACAACTGTACAGTCCCATACGTGTATTACAGTACTGTGTGTGTGACACCACAGTACCCAAGAACTCCATTGCTGTTCTGGTAACCCATTTTCTGTGAGAATAATTAGGGCCTTTGATGGCTGTTTTACTCCAACAACATGTCCAAGCTGGGCCGATTACTCGTGCGAGTCCAACGTGGCGATACAGAGTACAGTATGCAGGAGGGCGTACGGTTGTGGGCCTAGCAAACTTCTCCCATGAATTTGACCCGGACCGGTCCCATACAGATCGTGCACACACTTCAGTTGTAGAAGTTACCCATCCAGCCGCTCAGTTTGAGCAACTGGATGGATACTTGAGACTCAGGCGCGTTACCGCATTTTCCTGGTTCTGGATGGATCTCTAGTGCCACCAGCCGACGCGATGAAGGACGGCACAGACTTGTTACAGATTCAGGTGGATTCTCAACTATGAGATCTCGTCCTCGAATATCCGATAACGTTTTCACAATTTCTCCGGAAATTCCAATTATATACAGCAAACAACACCCTAATTTCAATTTCAACCATCGCTGCAATTCAACGAAAAGCTCGAAACTTGGTGGGGTTTTCCAACGAATTCCAAATCCACCTTCGAGAACTAAGCTAATCTAACTAACACCGCTAGCTAATGTCACTCTTGTGCAAGACACTCAACGTCACTAAAGTCCTCTTTTGTCGGTAGGCCACAACGCGCCGGAGCAGGTCCGAATCCGACACCATCGGCCATGAAGCTGCCGCAGCTTGTGTACCGCGAGCTGCTCGTCGCGGCGCGCGCATTGGACCGCAACGTGGCGCTGCGGGCGCTCGTTTCCACGAATATGCTCGTCCCGCCGGTCGCTGGCCAGCGCGAGACGCGGCTGCCGCACGCCGAGGCCTTCAACAAGGAGCTGCTCACCTTTCTCGAGAATCGCTCGTACTACCTGCCGTCTCGAGACCGCGTCTCCGTGGAGGCGACCGTGCGCGAGAAGTTCCGCGCGCCACTCGCGCCCGAAGAGGCCAGGCAGGCAATGGACACGGCGTTTGTCGCGCTCAAGGCGCTGAATGGCCGCATGGCCCACGCAATAGACGCAGGCATACTCCAGGCTCCGCGTGGCCACAAGAAGAAGAAGGCGTCGGGGCTCTCGATGCTGGGCCGTGCCAAGGCCAAGCGCAGCAAATTGGTCAAGGAGCTCACGCTCGCGCAGGCGCTGCGCGAGAAGGCGGTGGAGAAGCCGCCGCTCTCCGTGCGCGCCGCCGACCACGTGACCACGGGCGTGTTCCTGCTCGCGCATCCGATGATGAACGGCATTTTCGGCCGCTCGGTCATTTTGCTCACGGACCACTCGAGCAAGGGGACGACAGGATTCATCGTGAATCAACCCACCAAGGTGCCGTTAATGAAGCGCTTCAAAGTGCACCCGCGTATCTTGCGCGCGTTCGGCGCGAACAACGTGCACAAGGGCGGGCCGCTGCGGACCGATTTCGCCGAGGTGAGATTCGATAGTTGCATGGCTCTAGTCAATGGACGCAGAGACTGATGGTTGGTTTCTACTGTAGATTTTCCACACTCAGGTGGATTTGGGCGGCGAGAAGATCGTGACGAGCAACTTTAAAACTGCGAGCAACGACGAGCTGTTCCAAGGGATCAACCTGGACGAGGCGGCGCAGGCGGTCGCGGCGGGCAAGATCCAGCAGAGCGACGTGGTTTTCATAAACGGCGTGTCGTCCTGGACGCCAGGCCAGCTGGACAAGGAGATGCAGCTCGGCACGTGGGTGGCAGTGCGCGCGCCGCTGTCGGTTGCGATCGGTGCGCAGAAGGAGCTGTGGAGCGAGATGATGGCGCGGTTAGGCGGCGAGTACGAAGAGCTCAGCCGCGTTTCGTTGATCGACGACGCCGACGAGTTTGACGAGGAAGAAGAAGAGGACCTCGACGAGTTCGCAGGCGTCAGCGGCAGCGGCAGCGACGACGACGACGACGACAGCGACGACGACGAGTAGATGGGGTTTCACCTTTTTTTTGTGTGCAACGGCGAATAGAGAAAAACAAACGAGGTGGTCTCATCCGGATGAAGCTGAAATTCATTCAATAATTAGCCACTGCAGCCTCTCAAATGGAGCTGTTCGTTGCAAAGAGCATAGATGTGTTTATCATAGAAGTTGCTTATTCCGCCGACGCCTCGGCCCTGGCACGGAGCCGCGAGCGGATCGATTTATTGCCGATGCCTCCGATGCCGAAGGCTGGGCCGATGCGCGCGATTCGAGCAAGCGACGAGCGGAAGTACTCGCGTTGGATGAACTGGAGCCGCGCCGCGCGGTCCGCTCCTGGGTGGTTATACAGATCCAGCCCGAGCAGGTGGAGCGGCGTCGAGATAACTTGCACCGCGATCGGTGCGCCGATCTGCGCGACCAGGTTGGTCGTGGTCTCGCTGACCCCATAGTCGGTGAGCTTCTCGGTGATCACCTTCGGCGCGTGGAAGCACGAAATAACCGTGAGCGAGTCTCGCACGGCGAAGAGCCCGATCGATGCGAGCGGGAACGGGTGCGGCTTGACCACGCCGAACATGCGCGCGAACGCGCGGTCCTTGGCGATCACTGAGGTCATGTTGACGAGCGTCGTGGCGCCTAGCTTGGCCATGCTGCCGTCCTCCTCCTTCCAGTCATAGAACGTGTCGAACGTGTTGGCGGTCGCGTACGTGGCGGTGTAGAGCCCGAAGATCCACGCGAACTCGCGCGACTTGCAGAACTGGAGTGGGTGGTTCACGAAGTTAAGCGAGATCTCCTTGACGCCGTGCATGAGCGTGCGGCGGCCGCTGGCGTTCTCGGCGATGGCGCGGTCGACGACAGTGATGAAGGGCGAGACAGCGAACGACGAGGCGGCGGCGGCAGTCAGATCGATGCCGAACCGCGTGAACAGCGAGGCGGTCGACGCACGGTGGCCGTGCTTGGTCGCCAGGGCCTCATCCATTTGCTGCAGCGCCAGGTGCACTGGCGCTGTGGGCAGCGGGGGCATGATAGCCGGGAACATTACAAGGCACAAGTCAGCAGCCACGTCCGGGGTTGCCATCCAATTGCGCGATGGACAGAGATGGTGCTTACACTGGTCTGCGCTAAGAAAAAGAAAGAAAAAACCCCGGTACGGTGGCTAAAATGGGATGAAGCAAGAATCTCGCCGGATCAGGTCCGAGGCTCGAAATCTCACGCAATTGGTCGCTGTTGCCTCGATTTCCTCGCGTACCGAGTTGGAAAATTGCGTGCGAGGACGCGGAACAGCACCTAGCGGGGCAGGCAGGTGGCAGGCGGCAGGCAGCTGCAGCGAGGAGATCCGCTCGGGTTGACACGCGGCAGGCGGGAGGTGATAGCACAAGTGGACTTGATGCACTCGGGTCGATCCCTCCGGTCCAACCCTCCAGTACCAAGCGGTCGAGAGATGCAGCAGGCGCGGCGTGGAACAATAATTTGCTGAGGGAGGAGGGCCGGAAGAATGCTGAGGGCTGGGACGGACGGTTTGCTTGGGAGAACGGAGATGGGTGCAAACGGATTTGAGAGGGAGGCAAGTGCAATGAGTGGTAATCGGACCGAATGTACATAAACCAGCCACCATGCTTTAGGTTCGTCCTATTTTGGCAACTGACTTCGTTTTCTCTAATGAGATGATTGCAATTTGGCAACTACAAAATGATGACGCGGCTGTGTCAGCTATTGATTGGCTCCAAAGAGCTCTACGGAGTGATGGTCCGCAGTCATGACGTCACATGCATCATCGGATCGCAAGATGCGATGGATTGTGGCGTCGAAGGCTGTTCATGTCGCCCGCCCCCCCTATATACACTCTGCTCACAACGCAATGACGCGCTCGGAGTCCCGCGGATCTAAGCTGACTAGTAATAATGTTCTACTTCTTGGTATTGCGAGTGGTTAAAGGCACCATGGTCGTGTTCCATTATCAAAACTTGAGGATTTGATTGCTGTGGGCTGCTCTTTGAAACAGTTGCCTGCGGAACTATTAGTAGAGTAGGGTCTGCGGCATCGCCGTGACGTCATGGTTTTCTGCTTCGTTGGTTTCATCTCCCCAAGATTCTCGATTACGCAGCTGTGGCTTCGAAATCGCACGCCAGTGACGCGTGGAAATTGATGGTCCGGTCCCTAGGGGGAAAAGAAAACAAAATTGGGACACGCCGAAACAACCAAGAGAAACGAGAGAGAAATCCATTTCGAAGAAGTTGAATTATTATAGCAATTCAATAAATAATGCGGGCGACTCGTAGTAGCTTGGCTCATGCACAGAGACAACAAGCTGCTCCAAGTCATGGTGGTGGTGGCTGGGGGTGGGAGGGCGGCTTACTCCGTGAGCTCACGAAGGCGGGTGCGGATGGACGTGTTGCCAATACCACCAAGGCCAAAAGCCGGGCCGACGCGGGCCACGCGGGCGAGCGAGGAGCGGAACGACTCTCGCTGAATGAACTGAAGGCGAGCCTTCACGTCTGCGACCGGGTGGTTGTACAGGTCCAGACCGAGCAGGTGCAGCGGCGTGGATAGGATCTGGACGGCGACCGGGGCGCCAATCTGCGCCACGATGCTCGTGGTCGTCTCGTCGACGCCGTAGGCCTTGAACTTCTCCGAGATCACTTGCGGCAAGTGGAAGCACGACACGACCGTGAGGCCGTCGCGGATGGCGAAGAGTCCGATCGACGTGAGCGGGAACGGGCGTGGCTTTACCACGCCAAACATGCGGGCGAACGCCAAGTCCTTGGCGACGACCGTGGTCATGTTGACAGCCGTCGTAGCTCCGAGCTTGACCATGCTGCCATCCTCCTCTCGCCACTCGTAGGCGGTCTCAATGGTGTTGGCGGTCGCGTACGTGGCGGTGTAGAGCCCGAAGATCCACGCGAACTCGCGCGACTTGCAGAACTGGAGAGGGTGGCGCACAAAGTCCTTGGAGAGCTCCTTGACAGCGTGCATGAGCGTGCGGCGGCCGCTGGCGTTCTCGGCGATGGCGCGGTCGACGACGGTGATGAAGGGCGAGACAGCGAACGACGAGGCGGCGGCCGCGACGAGGTCCGCGCCGAAGCGCTTGCCGAGGGTGTGAAAGGCACGGGCGTCCTGGCGTTCGTTGATAAAGGCGGCGTCTTCCATGGTGATGGTGATGGTGATGGGGAGGGAACGTGGTGGTGCTTGGTCGCGGCTTGTTTGGGAGGTGGCGTTTTCGCAAATGAGAGAGGATCCGGAAAAAAGCGGACGCAGCCACCAGGTGGGGGATTGGCTTCGGATATGCGGTGGTGTGGCTGCGTGGTACACAGTACCGTAGCTCTACAGCAGGTGGTGGTGGTTCTGGACAGGACAGGCCAAGAGGTCCATACAAACACCAAGTGAGCCGGGTTAAATGAGCAGGCGTTGAAGTCAAAACAGTGGGGATTGTGATCAGTTTTGCAAGGGGGGCAAGTGAAAATCAGTGGTGGAACGGTCTCCATGACAGACGAGCCAATCAACAGACGCAAGACAACTTTGGACCAGTACGAACCGAAACCCTTGCAGAACCACCCAGAAGCAGCAATTTGCACCCTAACAAAGCAACGATCACTTGTAGTTTCAATTGAATTGCTCAACTTGAGAGCCTTGCTGAGAAAATTGGGGGTGGGGTACGGGTGATGATCTCAACAACAACCATAGGGCTAGGGTGCTAGAGTGTTTGCGAGCCTGCAGACGAGACACTGACGTTGGTACTTCGTCAAAATGGCTCCAAACTGGAACGTCGAATCGATGGCAGTTGAAGCTGGAACTTTCAAGCAACGAGGTGATGAACAATATCTTCGGCAATTATTTTCAGAAACGAGTCGTGCCTTTTACCCTCAAACTCACGGTGCTTACGCTGTGGAAGTAGCCACGAGAGATTCGGTACTGTACAGCACAGCAGGTCGCGTGCACCCACGAATTCAAATGGATGCATGGAATCTTGGCTGTATCTGTAAAGATGGCTTCGTTCTCTGGATCGCGGCTTCAAGCAAACGCACTTCAAATCGGAAGTGAGCGGCTACGCGACCACTACCGGGCCGGGTGCCTATTGAAAAGTTCAGTGAATCTCCACACTCGACACTTGTTTGATACTGTACGGTGCCTTGTTGGCTGTCGAGTCCAACGTTCACATCGTCACAAGGTGGGTGCAGGATTTGTTGTTGGGGTTGCCCCTTGCAACCAGGTGGTTTTCTCTCTACTTCGCATCGTGGACCGAGCTTCAAGGTCGAATGAATAATTCACGCAGTCACGACAAAATCAAACAACTACAACGCCACGAACCCATGCTGAGGTTGAGTGGGCACGTCACTCAGAGCCCCATTAGCTCGGCCATCAGGAGTCTCGATGCAAAGAAATGCGTTGCAGACAGAGAAAACTGTAACTTATTGTGCCCAGAGTCAGTGCTGGCGCAGACTTGAGCCAAGACCGGATTCCAATATGCATGGACCTTCTCAATGACTGTGGGCTGCAAATCAAAACGCACGGGTAAGATCTACTGATTCTCTATCGCTTTTGGGAGGGAAATAAGTTCACAACATGAAGACACCACTCAAGCCAAATTGGGAACAGAAAATAATATCTCGCTTATTTTCTAAATACAACGCAGCCGTAAAACCTCCAGAATATTGATCGGTTTTGGGAGGGAAATAAGTTCACAACATGAAGATACCCGTTTAGCCCAAAAGATATCCTCCGAATGTCGAGGACCAGCACCAAACCTAAACCCTAGATGATGCACTTCCAACAACATTGATCCCTCTATCGTGCAACTTTCTCTACAAACGCCATAGTGAGACTGCTCGTAAAGGGACGTTTGAATCTTGGATTGGGAAGTGGTTAGGGGCTTCTGAAGTGAGCAAAGATAAACAGATGGTGGACTCTAAGTCAGTACCCTCGAGTCGAGGTCCTCGACCAGTGAATTACTGTAATGTAAATTGCTGAAGTAGCTCTCAAGAATTGCGGCTTCACAAACGCTTCAGAAAACCATGATCGGCTAAGACGTCTGGACCGCAAAATCTCATGGTCTGATTGAGGAGTGTGAACTGCGCACGCTACTCTCCCCACGGAGTCTTGAAGAAACGGCAAGAGCGAGCGGAGTACAGTATCATCTGGTAGTTGCATCTGCGTGGTGTGCAGGTGCGACGAAGAAGACATGCGCAATGCAGCCCGCCTCAATATCTTTCGGCTCTTCCAACGCTTTTTCCTCACCTTCCTCTGCAGGCAGACGAGCCCAACACCCTATCTATAATAGACTAGATCGGATCGGACTTCAACCCAGGTGAGCTGAGTGGAGCGGCAATTCTTTGGGATTTGATCATCCGTCAGGTGCTCGCTCTCAGTGATGATACAGTGTTCATCTCAATTGACGTCACCTATTGAGATGTGCCCGTTTCATTGGTCGTGGTAAGTGAGAGATGCCGCGTAGCCATTGTTGATTGGCTACCTATTCCAGCTGGTGACGCCTGATTGGCGAACTAAAAGTGAGCTGGGTTTGTAGGATGGCTTCGGAAACGTCGTGAAAATGGCTTCATTCGGAAACATGCGAGTCCTTTGAGAAGACTGTACATATCTTGGATAAGAATAATCTCAAGTGTATGATCAAAGCAATAACTCCATAGTGATACTGCAGTCATCATTGTGGGTGCGGTTTGTTCCCACGAGGCGTCTGGCAGAGCAGACAGGGATGAAAATGCTCATGCGTGCGAGAACATCTTCGCCCTTGTCGCTCTGGCGCCTGGAGATTCAAACGGCGGTTGTCTCACTTCAATTCAATCCCTCCACGTCCACACATACAGCGTGGACGTGGAGAGGACGAGCGGTCGTTTTCCTTGTCGTCCGGATATGAGCTGCAGTACAGTACTTCAAGCGATGCCGAAAATCGGAGCAATCAAGTTTCCTCTTCTTCAATTTTCGTTCTCATTCTTGTTTCAGGTTCAGTTCAAGCTTCGCAAATCTGTGTTGTCTTCACACGCCTTTCATTGGTCCAAATTGGATCGTGTTGTGACGAAATGGATGTCAGTTGCTCGTGATTGGTCATTATAGCTACTACTGAAAACGAAGAATCTATACGCCCAATAGTAAGAACTGTATCCATCAGCGAAACGGTGCGAAGAGAAGAGATCTCTTCATTGACAATGCATTGCCGCGCGATGTTGACCACGACCAAGTTCCAGTCGCCCATTGACGACACCACGAAAACCCCACCATGTCCACCCCTCGCACAGCGCGAAAGCTTGGCGTGCAGCCGACGTAGAGGTAGCTGTGACACGCGCCATCACATGGTTCTGTGTTCACTTCATGGACCAACACCAGTGCTCGCTTTTCCTTTCTCTAATTATACGCCGTGGGCCACAAGTCTGGCGTGAAGCCATGGCCCAGAGGCCTTTAGGCGATGGCTTGACTTTTTTTAGTATCTACGGTAAACGCTATGGTATAAAACAATATGGTCCATACATGTCGTGTGGCCCGCTTTGACCGGACCACCTCGCGTCGTTATATCGACGTTCTCGAGATTAATGGAGCCTTAGTCGAGCGGGTCGTCTGCACGAGCCCTGCGTGCCAACTGGCTCGACGGCATCGCACAGCATAGTCTCCACTTCTCTGCCTGCCTCTACAGTCCATCATCACGCAAAGACACGCTCAAGCCGGTGGCATAGGCGTTTGGTCTATCAAGTCTTTTTCAGATCAGTTGTCTAGCCTCTTTGAGGCCATCTGGAACGATCCTTGCTCGGTGGTGCTTGCACAGGTGGCGTAGCGTCTACTATGGCCCTATAGACTGAAAGACATGACCCTTGCTCTCACGGGGGCCCCAGCTCTCGCCCGGTCTTCAAATGCGATCTGTTCTTCAAGAGTATTTTTACCACCTTCAAGGCTCAGAACCCAATGAGGCTGCATTCGCCCACACATTGCCCCGTGCCGAGGAGCTCAAAGAGCTATGGCGACGCCAGGATATGGGATCAGCGGTCACAAGAACTCGTTCACGAGCGGCGTCAAGATCGGCAACTATGTCGAGGACCGCATCGGCAAGCAGCTCGCGGCGACGCTGCAGTCGCAGCCCCTCGCGCGCCAGTCCGAGGCCTCGGCAAGCTTCATCGACCCACGAGACATGCACGACAAGTGCGCGAATGCGCCGCCCGAGAACCATGTCGAGCGCGCGCTCTTGAGAGGCGGATTGCCGTACAAACTCGTGTTTGAGCACGGCCAGCCGCATCTGCCGACGAAGGAAGAGCTGACCACCAAGTACACACCCTCTTCGACTAAAATCGGCGGCGCGCTGGTGGCCAAACCACCGACTCTGCAACAAGACCAGACGCTGCGCCGCCAGAAAGAGATGAAGCGCGCTAGAGAAGCCAGAGAGACTCGCCATGGCTACGTGACCTCGGCACAAGCCATCGTCCCGGCGACGATCCGATCGGGAAAGTAGGCTCTGGCTACGTACAGTACTTGATCCAATATACATCTCTACAGCAGAGCCATCTCGAGTAGATTCACTTAGTCAATCAGACGGGTGAGATCGTGGGTGATCCATTCCACAATCTCAGATGGGAATGCCGAGTCGGTCAAGTTCTCAACAAATCTACAACAACAAAAAGAAATTGATTCTGTGAGTCCCCACACAATTGACCAAAGCAGGCGACGGTCCACACACTGTTCGTCGCATGCGTCCAGCCGTTTGTGATAGAGTTTCTTCTTGGTGGCTGACGCTGCGCTGTCGTGGTCGTCAGTTGTTGGAACGGTGACACGATCAATTGCAACCAACGAGTCAAAGAGCTCGGTCCACTGTGTGGCCACGCAGGCGAAGAAACTCTCTTGGATCAGGAAACGACAGATCTCGACGGCCAGAGGGAGTCCTTCGTCTATCAACACATTCCGCCAACACAATGTGTTAATCCGTCAAATAACAACAACAGCAAAATCACCAGAAGTGTGTAGTATTGTACCTGGCGCTGTTCCGCGGCACAATTCGTCGACAAGCACGAGCGAACGGGGCGTCAGACGACGCAGAATCGAGCTCATTTGGTGCATTTCGGTGAAAAACGTCGACGCGTTCTCAAGCGTCGAGTCCACAGCGCCAGTACGAAGAAAAAGCGCATCGAACACTGGCAGTTTCGCTTCTATGCACGGCACGAAGCAGCCAATTTGGTTGAGCGTGATCGTCCCGCCGAGTCGAACGAGGATTGAGGCGTCGTCGTCCACTGCACTGTGAATTGCGATCATAGGCTGGCGGGCGTCCAGCGAGCAAACTTGAGTTCGATTTAGGTCCGATGACACGGTCGTTCGTGGACGCTTGTGTGGCGTTGGCGAGCCATATTCAGTTCCAACAGCCCAAGGTGAGCGAAGCCCCACGGTCCTCAGCACGCGGCAGCTATCGACCATTACTGTCGCGCGCTGATATCCGTGGCGAATCGACACTTGCGCGAACGACGACAGTATGTCGAGATCTGCAATTTGTGCCAACCGGTCAACAATCGACTGCCTAGCTTGTTGGTTAAACTGTGTGACGAGCGAAGAGATCAGCTGGCTCTCCAGTCGACTGATCGCGAGCAGCAACGTGCGCCGTTGAGCTGCAAGGTCGTCGAGCCGACGAGTTGAGAACCACACGCCGGTGGTGCGACGCGAGAACACCAACGTTACGGTGCTGTTTGCCTGTGCGTCAGACTTCGCGTTTGTGCTTGCGCGGAAGACCCGGTGGGCGTCTTGGCGGGTCACTCGAAACAGAACGGAGTGCGAGATCGCAGCCATTGACCGTGTACGCGTGAAGTCGTCAATCTCAAAGACGACTTTGATTCGCTCCGGTCGCAATAGCAACTGCACTGCCATCTGCATAGCGAGTCCAGCTCCACTACTGTTAGCCTCCCGTTTTCAGCAGCGCCGCCACACTGAGAAATAGCATTGTCCATACCTGAGACTTGTGCGCTGCTATGGCTTCTTCGAGTTCGTCGACCTGTCCACGCAGACTCGCGACACTGCCATCGTGGTCTTGGCTAAATGATCCACGCGCCTCAAATCGCGCTATTTGCTGCATCGCACTCTTTGAAAACGCACTTGCAACGGCTCGCGATGTGGCAGAGAGCTGGCTGGTGAATAGTTCATGTAAAAGCGGCATGGTCGCCGCATCAATCTCAGCTTGGAGTGCCCAAGATGCCACTTCAATTTGATCGATCCATTGACCGAACGTTGTGAAATCCTGAAATCACGATTCTCTCGCAAAAGTCAGTATGAGAAACACCTCTCTGTTGTGGGCACGTCTGCCTTGTTTGTACCTGCAGTGATGGAGACGTAGTCGGACGCTGGCGTTGGGAATCGCAAAACCACGGAATTGACAACTCGGCTTCTCTTGCACAGTCTAGTAAGGTCACCACCGCGTGTCCGAATGCAGCACGGCCGCTTAGTCCAACAATCATTTCGCTCAGTAGATCGTGCCGCCGACGAATCAGGACAGGGTCAACTTCAGGTCGATCAATTCGCTACGTGGATATAACAAACGGTTGGGTAAATGTAGCAGTCAAATCACTCGCTGGTGCTGTGTGGGTACGTACGGTTTGAAGAAGCCGAGCACCGCGCTTCGATCGGCAGAAAGGCCTCAGCAGCTTCTCAATTGACGGATGTTGCGTGCAGAGTGCACTCTGCATCTCGGTATTACGTCTGCAATTGACGAATCATTTGTAAAAACAAAATTGTAGCTCTCAAACAAACACCTAAAAGTACCATTCTCACCTCAGATATGGGCGCAGCGGGATGGCATCCTCTTCGAATCGCAAGCAAAACGAACGTTCAAACTTGGGATCACCAACTACACCGCCCGTCTCATCCAGTGCGCCGAACAAACTACGCACGCAGGCATCGAAAGCGCTCGTCTCCACCGTTTTCTGTGTTTCGTTCCACACGGCGACACTCGACGGCCGCAGTAACTGCAGCAGCGCCTCGTCCACCAGGTCACGCTGGACTCGCTCGGCATTCGCGGCCACTTTCCACAAACACCGAAGGTCCCTCAGCGCGCACGCCAGCCTCTCCATAAGGTCTGTGCACGCGCTGTGTGAGACCACAATATCAATGGGCTTGGCTTGCGCGGCGCCGCTTCTGCATCGCAGATCATCCAGTAGCACGCGGCAGTGGGTCAAGACAGACTCGAGAGACAATTCGGTGGGCATCAGCCGCCAATCGATCGACTTGTTTTGCAGTGACACGAGCGACACCGAGACGAAACCTACTGATTCTGCCGCCGAGGTATCTCTGCACGCACCTTCGCTGTCCGCGCGGGGCTCGCACCACGCGATGCCGACGACCCAATCTGCCATGATGTTCCAAGAACTCTACCAGCTCCTCGTTAGTGACATGAACGTTTACCTCAATGGAATGACTATTACCGGTTCAACATGAAGGGGTTTTATTGACTCTTGATCATTGGTGGGTGTATGGAGAGACGAGCGCGGTCGGCTTAGATGAGATGCTGCAGCTCGATCTTGTGCTTGGCTAATTCGCGGAGCATGGGCTCGTCAAAGTACCGACTGACGTTCACGTCCTCGCTGAGGCCCTTGCGGCGACGCGTCTTGATCATGAACTCGCGCGCGAGGTCGTTCACCGGGGCAGGCTCCAGCGGACGTAGCACGACGCTCGTGTCGAGCGGGTCACCAGGCACGACAGCCCAGTGGTCAAAGACTTGCGTGATGAAGGCTTGGCCTTGCGTGAACACACGGAGATCGGTCTCGAGACCGAACGACTCGATTACAGGCACGAAGCCTCGCACGGAATACAGTGGAGAACCGGCCTTCGGCGCATCGTGCGTGATGTGTCCTCGGCGACGCGACAGAACCTGGTAGAGCGACGCCACCGTGTCAGCTGGGCACTGGATCTCGAACGTGTACATCGGCTCGAGCATGCGCGGCGTCGCTGTCAGGAATGCCGAGTACGCAACGCGTCTCGCTGTTGGAATGATCTGTCCGCCACCACGGTGGAGCATCTCGGACGCGATCGTCGCATCAAGAATCTTGAACTTAGTATTGCGGATAGGCTCATCACACAATGGCCCTTCGCGACAGCTCCATTGGAAGCCCTGCACAATGCTCTCCTTGATCGTACCGAGCGACTTTTTGCTGACTTCGGTGGCGAGGGTGTCGTCGAGCAGCACGTTTGGGCCATTGTTCTCAGGGCCAAATGCCCACACAGACCGTGCCGCCAAGACGTCCCACTTGTACTTGCTTTGGAAAAATTCGGCAATTTCTTTCTTCGGCATCTACAATCCGAGAAGTAAGTGTCTGCATTCCACAGCAATTCATGAAGAAAGCATCAACTTACATCTAGCTTGATGGTGCCGCTCTCAATATCAGCGCCAAGACCCGTATCTAGCGGTTCAGAAATCATAGTGACCTTGTTCTTTCGGTTGGGGGTCTCAGCGAAACACCTACGAAACACAATAGAGCACGTCAGCTCACTATTCACCAGTCAGCGCACAGGAAAGCCAAACGTACTGGACCGAAGATGTCTCGACGACGGTCTCGCAGAACGCCACGACTGGATCTGCGACCTTGATTTCGATCTCAGAATACATACGACGCAGGTCGTGCATGATGCAATCAGCTGCTAACTCGCCAGTTGTGAGCAGAACGTGCTCCCCGCTCTCTTCAACCTTGGTCCGTGCCAGCGGGTAGCTCTTGCTGATCTTTCGCAGGCCTTCAAGCATCTTGGGCAGTTCAGCAGGATTCAGCGGCTCAACTGCTAGCTTCATCACGGCTGAAGTGCCAAATGATCGACTAATTGGCTGGAAAATGCTGATTTCCTCGTCTTGAAGAAGGTCCTCACTGGCATCTGTGACGGTCGCGCTCTTTGCAATTGAAGCATCGATTCCTTCGATCAGGACCCAGTTCCCGGCGGGGACACGATTCACACCAATCTTATAACGTCCTTGCGGGACGCAGATGCCCTCAACCGTTCGCGAACTCATGTCTTCGTCGTCTTCAGGAGAGTAGGCCTCACCGAGCACGCGCACCTGCTGATCCACCTTGAGCTCGCCCGAGTAGACACGTCCGAACGCGCTGAATGTTGTGCCGTCCGGTGACGAGTAAAGTTTGACAATGTTAACCATGAGTGGCGCCTTCGGGTTACATGCCAGCATGCCTTTGACCACTTGGTGTTCTCCTGCCTGGTTTCCCGTGTACAGAGCATCGATCTTCATGCTAGCAGTTGTGAGAGGATTCGGGACGTGCTCAACAATCATATCTACGAAACCCGCCGTCGCAGTGCCGACAAACTGAGCCATCACAAGCTTGAGCAAAGGTCGAGGGTTGAGGGTGAGCTGTTCCTTGCGGAGGCGAAGCCCCATATCGCGCAGCGACTTGAACAACGTTTGCGAATCCTCACTGAGAACCTTCGAGTAGATCTTGTACAACGGCTCGAGCACGAACATGACGAACGAGCGGAGCGCATTTGGGTAGGGCTACAAGAAAAAGACAGCACTTGGTAAGACGCGGCTTCGGTGCTATCGATCCCAACAGAAAAGCGTCTGGCTCACCTGCTTGTTCTTGAACGTCCGCGTTTGTGGGCTGTAGTACTTGTTTCCCCAAAGACGCCGCGCGAGTTCGGCGGGCGGTACACCTTTGTGAGTTTGTGCGTAGATCTCGGCGAACGACTCGAGCGTGAAACTCCATCCGTGCTGACCGCTCGCGAAGCAAACATTGCCCAGTTCAGGCGACAGCCGCTGCTTGTCCATGCCAGGCGGCGTGTTGGCGTCGACAACCGCATTCACTTCTTCGATCGTGTGAAGCAACTTGAAGTACGCATCCTCTGGCGGCAGCTTGAGCTCGACAATGAGGCGGTCGACCTTGCTCACGACCAAGGTCAGCTTCACACGAGCACGCAGCGCCGCTTTAATCAATCTCTCGGTCTACATAAGGTACGAAAAATCACCACCGGTCAGGGACTTCAGATTTGTCTACCCCGACAGGCACATACTACTCACATTCATCATAACGCCCTCGATCGCATCCACCACGAGCACGGCACCGTCTGAGATCTGGAGCGCGGCCGTGGTCTCGTCAGAAAAGTTGACATGGCCGGGGCAATCAATCAAATTCAGCAAGTAGTGTTTGCCGCGTGCCGAGGGCAGCACGAGCGACACCGGAGTGCTCTTGATGCTCACGTGGCGCTCCTGCTCGTCCTGGCGCGTGTCCGTGTACCGCTTCTCCTTGGTCGGATCCCACTTGTCCACGTGCGTCTGCTGCACCAGCAGGTCCATAAACAGCGTTTTGCCGTGGTGGAGATCGCCAATCACCGCCACGTGGCGGATCAGCTGCGGATGGTCCATGAGCGACGTCAAAAACTCGGTCGAGTACGTGGTCTTGGGCACTGTTTTCTCCAGCACGGAAAACGACTTGAGCTTGACCGGCTCGATGATCGGCGTCTCGATGGTCTGCGCGTCCTCCTCCATCACCAGCGTCTCCACGTCGCCGTACACTTCGTGGGCATCCGGGTAATATTTCTTATCTTCGTGGAGCACGATCGCGTTGTCGTCCTCGTAGGCGGCTCCGCCGTTCCGCAGCGCCAACGCGTCCACATCACGGCGCAGACGGGTGTCGCCATCGTCGTCTTCCTCGCTAAAACCGTTTGCGCTGCCAGCGTCGCTGCCGCTGCCGCGGCGTCCGCGCTGGCTGCGCGTCTCGGTTTCCGACTCGGCGTCGCTCTCGGCGTCGCTCTCTTCGTCGCTGCTGCGCAGGTCCGGGCCGATATAGTTGCCAAACTCGTCGTATAGAGACTCGTCCATGGCGTTAACGTGAGATAACAGTCGCTGTAGCGGGTGCTAATACTCGCAAGTGAGCTGACGGCCGTCACCTAGAGAGGTTGGTTGTCTCCTTGTTGATTCCTGCTTTGTGGTAGGTTTCCTCCCCTGCCACTCGAGCGGGAAATTCACAAAATCCGGTCTTAGAAGAAACTATAACCGGATTTTATCATTGGTTCTTTTTGACCAATTGTAGATCGGGAGGTAGCTGCTAGCAGTAGACGGATACGAAAACAGGCGAACGACTTCAACATGCCAAAAAGAACTGGGCCTCTTCGAGCTGCGAGACGAGCGGGGTCGAGTACGACGACGAGTTCTGCAGCGAACGGTGCTCAACATGGCGCTGAAGCAAGATCTCATCCTGGAGAAGCGACCGCTTTTTGCGTTTCGCCATCGGCGGCTTGAGTCCCAGCTGCCACACGCGGACAACACCGTCCACAGAGCCAGTAACCACGCTCGCGCCGTCGTACGCGACAGCCAGCGAACTGATGATCGCGTCGTGGGCTCGCGGAATCTCGTACACGACTTCCTTACCGGGCTCTTCATGGAGCTTCCAGAAGAAGATCTTGCCGTTGGTCGTGCCGCCCACGGCGTACTCGCCGTCGCTATCGAAGCACCGCACCTGGCCCGTGGCATTGACGACGACGCTGTAGAGCTGCTCGCCCGCCAAGTTAAATTGCAGCAGCTCGTTCTCAAACGTCATGCATACAAAGGTCGCACTGGAACTTGCAAAGCAGACCGACGCGACATCGCCATGGCGTTCCGGACTGACAGTCACTTCCCGGAAGAACGTGCTTGAGCTCAGATTGAGCAGGTACACAACGCCATTTCTCGCGCCGGCAGCCCCCCACAAGCCATCGGGGCTGACATCCAGGCACAAAATGGCTTCGTCACACTCGAGAAAGGTCTTGATGGGCGACGCGACCAAATACTTGTCCGTGTATCGCCAGTACTTGATCGTTGAATCCCACGAGCTCGTCAGGAAGCGATCATTGCCGACCGTGCAGAGCGCCGACACGCCGTCAGAGTGGGCAAAAACGCGATCGATCTCTTTGCCGGTCTGCAAGGAATACATGTACACGCGGTTGTCCCAACATCCGACGAGCAGCCGAGTTTCATCCGGGGATACATCACAACACGATAACGCGGCCTTTGCCGTGAGATCAGTCGTCACAGTGCCATCTTTGACGGACGATGCCTTTACACAGCTATGCTTGCACGTCGAATACAACGTGGCGTCATCCTTCGACAGAACCGAGCACGTGATTTCGCCAGAGTGGAGCGACACAGGATCCGAGGACTTCCAGTGCCACTGCGTTGGACTTCCTTGCCGCTTCAGCTTTGCTCTCCATTGCCACTTTTTCGGAGGCTTGCAGTTGCCGCTGCCTCCCCAAATATGCACAGCGAGATCGCCAATCGCGCGAGGGACTTGGACTAGTGGCTGGTGGATGCACTGGAACAATTGCAATAGCACGCTGGACGGTGAGCCGTTTCCTTGGAGGTTGCCACTTTCAGACATTGACCGCAGCGTCTTCTGCTCAATGGCATTTCGCCCTCGTCGAGTCCGTTCAATCGGTGGATAGGAGGCAGTTCGGACTCGAGGCTGGCGAAGCCGTGGTGAAGGAATGAGATCGGGTGTCGCAACTTCAATTTTCGCCTCGCTCTCTTTTCTGGACGGATGCGGTGTCGAGAAAAGCAGTTTCGGTGTCTGGCCAAACTCTTGGATTTGCGCCTCAATCGAACATTTCTGCACAGGATCGGTCACAGTCTCCAGGTCGATTGCTCCTTCATACGATAAATAATAAAATACTGCACAGATCCACAAATCAAATCAGTCCGCACTATCGCAGCTGCCTTTATGCGAAAATAAATTACTCACCGTTGTTGGCCTTCTCGGCCTCCTCTCCTTGCTGCTTGTAGCCGAAGATGAGATCTATCCACTCATGCAAGTGCTGCGAGACGTAGTCGCTTTCGAGCGCTTCACGATGCTTGCGCACGAAATCGAACGGCGATCCGAACGACCAAGGTGGTAGCTCTATATCACCGACGCGCTGTAGATTTTGGGTCGTGCCCAGATTTAACTGCTGATGGTTGGTGAGCCAATGCTCAGGCGCTAGCGACGTGTCGAAAAATTCTGGAATCAGCTCTTTCACGTCCGTGTGGTTTGACGTGCATCCTTGCCACGCGACCTCAATATTTCGGAACAGACGGTCGGGCGCGTCAAACTTCCCGCCTTGAAGACTCAGCATGTGCTGGGGTACCATGCGCACGAGATAATACAGCACGTATCCTGGAGTCGAATAGTGGGTCCCATAGAGAAATGGTGGCGGCATACCTTCTGCTTCCTCCCCACGCGGCATCATCTCGTATCTCATCCGGAAGTAGGCGAGCCTCTCCTCGTTTAGTGCACCGATAGGCTTTGATAGGTCACGATATACAGCAGGATTCGTCAAATCGAGCGTCTCGCTAGTATAGTCTTGGAGGACCCACGGAAAGACTGGATACTGCGTCAGATCGTTCTTGGTGCGACCAGCAGCGTTGTTCAGGAACATCAAGTAGTCAAAATTTGACAACTCGCCGCGTTGCCACTTGTGCATCATCTCTTCCAGGTTGGATCGTTCGAACCGCGCGAGCGTCGGCTGCTCCACGAGCAGCTCGTAGATATCGTCACGGTCTTTGCGGGTCCGAAACGAGAAGAAGAAACTTTCGCCCGTTTTGAGGTAGATCTCGAGACCCGTCTGCCGCAGTAAATAGCGCCGCTTGTAGAGCTGTTCTAAGGCCGTGTACTCCCAGTGGAGGATCGGGTGGGCGACGTTGTTGAGCTTTGCAGGCTGGAAGTAGATCCTAGCCAACCCATATATCAACCTCAGTCACCCATCCTGGGCACAAACTGAATAATTTCCACATACCGCTGGTCGGTCAGCTCGATACAGCCTGGGTAGTTCACCAGCGGTTCGATCCGCGTGACTACTCGTCCGGGCGAGAACAGCAGCCGCTCGCGATAGTCCACAAGCCAGCTCGGATCAAATTCCACCACTCGTCGAGGTGCCAGTACTGACTGCAGTAGCTGTTCTTCCTCGGCCTTGTTCATACTTCTCCTCGGCCGGTTTGCCACAGCGAAGATTGTTCTCAGGCTCTCCAGGAACGGCTCCATACTCGAATACGTGAGCGAGAACAAGAACCGACTCTTTTCCCCACTCTCGACGCCCAGCGCTTTGACCACGTACGGATGGTCGACTCCACGCGCGCGCATCTCGACCACGGTGGTCGATCGGAAGAGGACGAGCTTCTCGCCGTTCGTGGCGTCGGCAAACGCGCCAATCCACGGGAATTCGCGCATGCAGCGGTACGGAAACCGCACGATCGGCGCGACCAAGTCGTTGGGCACGAAGAACAATCCGCGCGTGCACACCTTGAGTCGGCCCTGCATCTTTCTAGTATCACATCCCACCACCGCCACTATTCAGCCGACTCGATCACCTCACACTCGACCGACACTACCCCCCACAGAAATTTTCGTACCGATGGGTAGCCAGCCGAGGCTCCATGTATCGGAACGCGCTGTAGTCCTACACAAAGCCAATAGACGAACAATGCGTGAGAATCGTTGGCTCTAAAACAACATGCCAACCGACGTACATCGAGAAAATATTCGCCATCTTCCAGCAGCAGCAGATTGAAGCGTGCGGCCTGTGGCGCCCGCGGCTGACTGGTGCGCCGCGTCCACATGTCTCACGTGGGTCCGTTGGAGAGTTGGGTCGTTGGGTCGTTGGCTTCTTCGCTGAAGTGCCTAAAAAGGGGAGCTGCTGACCGCTGTGCGGCAGGCCGCAGTGCCGATTAGGTACCGCGTTGAAGCTTGGTGCCGAATGTTTGGGCCAAATGGGCGGAACTAGCAGAGAAACGGTTTTAGAAGGGACTCCGTGCCAAGTCACTCACAGTCGACAAGTGAATGTTCCATAATTGTGATTCAAGATTAGTTTTGGAAATATTGCTAGGTTTAGGATACCAATCGTCTAATTTCGTTCATAGTTATGAATATGGTCGAAGCCATGTTGAGTTTGTTGGTTTGTATGGAGCGGCTCAATTTGAGCCCGACACTGTGCCAGGCCGGCGGCCCCCCCCCCCC
>JAADWZ010000490.1:0-23841 GCA_023336445.1 Pythium dissimile
AAGGATGTTGCGTAGCTCCGCAGAATATCCTCAATCACGCGATTGACTCGCTCCGTTTGACCATCCGTCTCTGGGTGTGCTGCTGTCGACATCGACAACTTTGTTCCTAGGCGCTCAAACACTGTGCGCCACAAGATGGAGTTAAACCGAGAGTCTCGATCGGAAACAATCTCTTCAGGCAAACCATGAAGTCGGAACGCAGTGTCCACAAATACCTGTGCTGTTTGTTCCGCGTCGATGGTGTCTCGAACGGCTGTCACGTAGACCATCTTGCTGAATCGGTCCACTATGACAAGAACACCGTTTCGCCCTTGCGAGTCTGCTGGAAGTCCGAAGACAAAGTCCATGCTCACAGACTTCCAACTGTCTGTTGGGACAGGCAGTGACGGAAGTGGAGCCTGAGTTGAATTCGAAGGCTTCACGCGCTGGCACACCTCACAAGTACAGATGTACTTGCGTACCCATTTGTACATGTGGGGCCAATAGTAGTCTCGGGAGAGACTTAGAAAGTCTTCTCTCGCCCGAGATGACCTCAAGGGGGACTGTCGTGGTATTCGAACAGCAGACGATGCCGAATCTCTTCGTCGTTTGGGACAACGATTCTCGGCAATTCTTCGTCGTCAACCCCATATCAAAGTAGTCCTTCGTGAACTGAATGTCGATGGACCCTTGATCGCTCTTTTGACGACAGCTTTTGTAGCTTCTCATCGCTTGGATCTTCGAGATAGGGCAGCATTTCTCTACAGCTTTCATCGCCCTTGTACGCTCTCTTGATATCTTCTTGAACAGATGATCTTGCTCGAACTGCGACGGCATTCGCGGCCTCTTAATCATCTGGAAAACTTTTACAAGCGGCGGTCGATGCGTCTTCACTCGATCGAGAGTCATAATCTGGACGTCTCGAGAGCGCATCGGCCAGAATGTTCGTTCTGCCAGGCTTGTAGTGTACAACAAAGTTGTACTCCGCAAAGAATGAGATCCACCTTTCCATTCTTTGGGATAGATGAGGGGTCTTTACTGCAGTGCGCAGAGACGCATGCTCTGTGTAGATCACGAAGCGCTCTTCACCGAGAAGGTGAACTCGGAACTTGACAAGAGCATACTTCATCGCGAGTAGCTCCTTGTCGTGAACTGGATAGTTTCGTTCCGCTGGCTTCAGTTGTCTCGATTGATACGAGATAACCCTCTCATGATCTTTGCTATTGTGTTGCATGAGTGCACAACCGATTGCAAAGTCACTTGCGTCGCAAACAACGTGAAATGGGTTGGGATCGTCAGGGAGTGCAAGCACATGGGCTTCGTGCAAACTCCTCTTGACATACTCAAACGCATTCTGTTGTTGTTGCTCCCACTTCCACTCAGTGTCTTTCGTGAGCAGGTGGGTCATTGGCTAAACCGTCTCAGCATAGGTCCGCGTGTACTTGTGGAGATAATTGGCCAGACCCAACCATTGCCGTAATTGCTTCACGTTCTGGGGTGTGGGCCAATTGTTGATCGCCTTGATCTTCTCCAGATCAGCACGGACTCCATTCTTCCCAACGAAGCAACCAAGGACTGGGATCTCAGGTGCGCAGAAGATACACTTCTTCAGATTCGCGTAGAGCTGGTTCTCTAGCATCGCTTCGAATAGCTTTCGAAGATGCTTGAGATGAACCTCAAAGTCCGTTTGGTTGTCCTCAGCTTTGCTGTGGACGAAAATATCGTCGATATAGCTTGGCGCGAAGTCTCGCAAGGGACGGAGAATGTTAACCACCATGCGATTGAAAGTCGCAGACGCATTTTTAAACCCTTGTGGCATCACAAGCCATTCCCATAGCATACCACCCGGCGTGCTCACAGCCGTTAGGGGAACGTCCTTTTCTCGCATACGGATCTGATAGAACCCATCCATCAAATCCAGAGTGCTGAAAATGGTGCTGTTCACCATCCCGTCAAGAATCATATCTTTGCGAGGAACTGGTGTCTGAGCAGGGATGGTGGCATCGTTCAGCTTGTTGAAAGCATGAACATTTCGCCAACCACCTGTTGCTTTCTTCACGCAGAAGGTCGGGCTACAGTGCGGAGATTTACTCTCACGCAGATGTCCAGCCTTTCGACGCTTCTCGAAGAACTCGTCGATTGCTTCGACTTGTTCCTTCAGCAAAGACCATTACCTTGTCACGCAATACTTGGTACCCGGTGTCAAGTCGATTTCGTGATGAACTCCACGATCTGGTGTCAGTTCTTCCGGTACCGCATCGGGAAAATTATCCTTAAATTCCAGTGCTAGCTTGCACATTGGGCTTCCCTTGAGTGCTTCCCACGATTGAGCTTCATATCTCTCAATTCGCGTCTTGTCTTCTTTAAAGTCCATATTCGAGGACGTGTTGATTTCTTCACGGTCAGCCTCAGCAACGATCAGACACACTTGTGTAATCTCACCAGCTTTGAGATCACAGAGGAACTTCTTCTCGCTCATCTCTTCCAGAGAGAGCACTCTTGACAGCGAACACGGGGGATCTTGAATCTTTAACTTGTGCACACCTTGTGCCTTCCCCAAAGAATTGTATGCCAGTGTATGGACATACCGTTCGCTCGAAGCATCATCGCGTTTGATGCAACGTTCGTCATTGATAGCGATGGATGCATGCATACCTTGTTCAGGGGTATGTGTCGCACCCGATCCAAAATCGCCTGACGGATCACGACAAGTGAGTTGAACACTCTCACTCATCGAGACTTCTTCCAACTTCGGTAAGCTTCTTGACTTGACTTAAAACGCGCTCTTCATCGCTGGACTTGACAAACGCACTCTGTGATCGCGTGGGGCCATCGCTCGCCAGGAGATCACCAGAGGAAGCCGCAATTTCTTTGACCGAAGTGGTTACCCACAATACTTGTTCCTCGTTCGCAGCTTGCCACTGCACTGTGTTCGAACCTTGAACACTGATCAGACGCCGTTTCCAGTCGATTGTCGGTTGATATCGCATCAACCACGGCATCCCAAGTATGAGATCATACTTGTCATCGAGGTCAAGAAGGATGAACTCATCCTCTCCTCGGAAAACTTCACATTCGAGTCGTAGAGTCACGACTCGCTTCACTTGTTCGATTGCTGAACCATCAGCA
Source organism: Pythium dissimile (assembly GCA_023336445.1). Classification (NCBI taxonomy): domain Eukaryota; phylum Oomycota; class Peronosporomycetes; order Pythiales; family Pythiaceae; genus Pythium; species Pythium dissimile. Next base: position 3,109 of record JAADWZ010000490.1, read on the forward strand.
AACCGAACAGCCATCTTGCCCATTTCTCTCACTGCAGAAGCAAATTCCTTACTTCTGGTGAGGGCATCTTCCCGAACAAAATTGTTCGACGCACCAGTGTCGATTAACGCACGCACAGGATCCGGAGATCGATCCAACTTCACGTTCAAACGATTAGCTTGGACCCGTGGCCGACATTGTTCTTCATCTTCATCTTGGTGGACTTCTCTCGTGCAGTTAGCACGCTGGGGCCAAAGCTCTGGGACTCCACCGTCATCGCATAACTTATCTCTTAGCCAGTAGGGAATCCCAACCCTACTGGTCGTTGCCGTTTTTTGCTTCTTCGCTACGCCCTCGAGGGTAGATGATACCCAGATGTTGAGCGATAGCGCTGCGGAGACGACCGCTTGTCGATCCGCACACAGCAATCCTTCGCCACGTGGCCCATCTTGCCACAGCTTAAAACACTTCACGTAAGAGTTTGGACGCTTGTTTACGTTGCCTTGTGCCGACACCACACACAACTCCATCGGCTCCGGACCGTTGTGGACTTGGCGCTGGTAATTGGTGTTCGAATCAATATTTAGGGGAGTAAGTCTTCATGCAGGTCAAATTTTATCCGTTTGGACGGCCTGAGCCTTCCTGTATGTGGACTTCATCCGTCAAGGGCCAGTCAACTCGCGATAAGCAGTGCACCAGAGCGAGTATTGTCTCTAGATCAATGCTCTGCATTCAAGAGTGCGATACTGTCACGCACTCGGCGTTGGTGAAACTCGACTTCGGTCAAACGGGAGGTTAGATCGACTAGGTGGTTATAGATGTAAATCGAAAATGTAGTCTCGAAGTGGCCGGCTTGAGTTCCACAGGGTTGGCGTCGATGGAGACTCGATATTTGGGGTCTCCTTGAACTTGAGCAGAACAGCAGGTTGATCTTGTGGGCGGCGTGCAGCCGGCCGCTGGATTCTTGTCCGCTGTTTCGTCTGCAAGTGACCGCGTCGTGCTGATCGGGATCATGACAGATACTCCACACGCTGGCTACTGGACGTCTCGGGTCACTCGCTTGTGAATACTACGTGCCGATCGATCAATCGAATGGCCGGGTGCAGCTGTTGTTTAGTGAATTAACGATAAAGATATGTTTCTCCTTTTTGATGCACCATGCGGGTCATCTCGCGGCAATTGCGGAAAACCTTAATTGAAATTCCTGGTGTTGAGGGCGGCGCTGGTGGCCCTCCGATTTTCGAGTGGCTGCATAGTCAATGGATATAGAAGCTGTCACTTGGCTGCTTTGGCTTTGATCTCAAAGTCTGCGTACGCAGAAACCGGGGTAGTGCTGCCTACATTTTATCGATGGTGGTGACTCGCTATCATGCGGGCGCCGCGGAATGTGCTACGTTTGTTTTGAAAGGAAATGCACTCGACCACCGTGCATTTCCTTGTTTCCAACGAGTGACTAATCCACCCCAGCGGATGTCAGGTGCGAGCTGTCTTCTCGAAACCTATCAATGGCTCGAGTCTTTCTCAAGCCATTCATAGAACGCTTGCACTTCGTCGAATTAGCCCACGAACTACACTTGCGAGTCTCCAAGCAGCAGCGCTGTTTCCTCCCCCACAACGCGATGCGATGCAATGCGGGGGCAGTGTCAGTGTGGCGTCGTCTCGTCCACGCGTACGAAACCGTCCAAGTCGAGCTGCACGGGGCCTACTCGGTGGAGCGCATGCTGCACCTCGACGAGTACATGTCGTCCTGCAGCGTCGGCTGGTGCGTGCTCGTGATGGCCGCCACGCCGCTTCCATGTGTGGTGGTCACGATCCTGGCGGACACCGTACCACTCAACCCATCGAGCGAAGGGTTCGCCAGCAGCGCGCTCTTCTGGTGGCGCGTCGCGCTGGTCTGCGGCTGCATCACGTTCGCGATCCTCGAGCAGCTACGCTACCTGGTGCCAACACTCCCCAACTTTACGCGCGCGACGATTGTGTGGATGACTGTCGTGATCGGGATAGGCTGCTCGGCCTACGGCATCCTATTGGCATCACAGGTGGGGTATCCGCTACCGTTCACGCTATTCTTTGGGTCGCCGTCGTGGCAAGTTCTGTTCTGGTCGTGCCTCGCCGCCAAGTGGGGGCGAGAGCTGTTCCACGACCACGCGCTGTGGCACGAGGTGGTCGCATTCTACAAAGTCGTCGTGGTCCAGCTCTCGCTCACGGTCGTCTACCCGACGTACAACCACATTTTCACGACGCTCAACAATGAGGCACAGACGCTGTTTGCGCTGCTCCTGCCCGTGCTCAAATTGCTCGCCAAAAACGGCTTCCACTGGGTGTTCCAGCAGTCAGAAGACCTGCGGCCCGAGCTCGTGATCTTCAACGTCGAGGTCTTCCACGCGCTCTTCGTGTCTACGTGCATGCAGAGCTCGCGCTCGTGGTCCACGACCGCGGTAATTATGGCCGCCGACGCGCTCCAGTCGTGGATCCACATCGTCGATATCAACGGCATGCTTCGGCAGCTTCAGACTCTTGATGACAAGATGTTCCCACGGGATCCGAACACACTGGACAGCAGCTCCACGCGACGTATTTCACCTCTGAAGATGGCGTTGCTCTACGTCAGTCTCGACTCGTCGCTGCAAACGGACCCCTCGATCCGTATCCTCTCGCTGGCAGCTACCGTGGCTCCTACGCCAGTCGCTTCAACGCGATTGGTAAGACCACGGCTCATAATGTCGCCATCTGTAAGTCCCAGCCTGTCGACGATCCATCCTGTTCTTACGGCAGAGCATACACGGCCTCGCCTGGACGATCCCGCTGGCGTGGTCAACAAGCTACGACGATACACTCAGCGCATCACGGGCACCGACTTGGAGAAGGTGCAAAAGGCGTTCACGACCGACGAACGCCGCGAGTACGTGGGCCGCGTGCTGCAAATACTCCACTACACGGAGTTTCTCGTGCTCATCGAGTTCGTCGAGGTGGCTGTGCCGCTCATCTACAGTATCTACCTCACGGCCATTTACCACATGCCCAATCGCGTCCATTACTCGGCGATCGCTGCAATGGACCCCCACACGCTCTGGTCGACGGTCGCCACTATCGCGGGGTACACGGCGCTCGAGCTGCTGTCGTTCGTCGTGCTTTGTGTGGTGATCCAACGGAAGCTGCACATGTCGCCCACGCGTCAGCTCGTGTTCGTGCTGCACAACCAGTGGAAGCTCGTGCAGTCCAAGATGATACTCTGGGTGCTCGTCGTCGTGGAGACTTCGCTCGAGCAGTTTGGTGTGGACATTTGATGATTCGCTCTGTGGATGTCCAAGTTGGAAAATTGACGTGCTTTGCTTTTGGACGACAGGCTACGACTACACGTTCCAGTTCGCGTGGCTCCACGCCAGCGGCGTCCAGTGATGCATTCATGCTAGAACTCGTGGCGAGCCAAAAACACGGCGGCGCTGCTGCCGTTGAACTTTTGGATCCGCGGGTTGCGCTGCAGCATCTGCACACACACTGCGACCAGCGCCGCTGACGTCACGTTGTCGCGCAAGTCGACCGTAGTGAGCGCAATGTGCCTTTCCAGCGCCTGCACGAGCGCCATCAGTCCCGTTTCTGTCAGCTTGGGCTTGGCGACGGTCGAGCCGATGATACTCGAGTGGAGAGAGAGCGACGTGAGCGTGGCGTTGACGCGAAGCGCGTCGGCCAGAGCAACCGCGCCCGAGTCGCCAATGTCGTTGAAGCTCACATTCAACTTGGTCAGCGGCGGGTAGCCTCGGAGTATCTTGGCCACTTCCTCGGCGCCTTCATCGCCCAGCATGTTGTTCGCGAGATTCAGTGACGTACACTTGACGGTCGGACAGGTCAACAAGCACTCTGCAATAGCTGCAGCCCCGTAGTGACGCAGCCGGTGGTCGCTGCAGCAAATCGGGTTAGTCTCGGAACGGCACTCATCACCCGATGACCCTCGGCGAAGCAAATCAACAACAAAAACGTACACAAAGTCGAGTTTATCCAGCCGTGCAAACTCCTTATCGAAGCGCTGACGCAAGTCGCAGGCCTGATTAATGGCCGCCTCCGTGACCTTCGACTCGAACGTGAGCGGGTTCCCTTCGCTCATGAGCACCCGGCGCTGGAGATTCCACATGAAGGCCTTGAGGTAGAGCTGCTTGGCGCCGTCGTCAGTGATCTGGTTGTGGTTCAAGTGGAGTTCTTCGAGGGTGGCGTTCCACTCAAGGCCGTCGGCAAGGCCTGCCACGCCTTGGTCTGTCGAATGTTCGCCACCTTGGATGTTAATTATCAGCAGTCCATTCCGCTACCCATTTTTTGGTACGCACCATTGATTTGGTTCCTTGAGAGGTTGAGTCGGCGCAGCTTGGGCGGCAAGAGCGACAAGAATGCACCGACTTCCCACGCACCAGCTGAAGCAATCCCATTGCCACTGAGGTCGAGCTCTTCCAATGTGGTCCACGTGAAGTTGCAATGACGTATCGCAGTGAGAGCGACGCTGACGTAGTGGTCGGTGAGAGCGGAGGTCATCAACATCTCGGTCTTGACCCGTTTCCCAGTGAGACATAGTGAATAAGAATCAACCATTGTGAAGGTGTCATCAGTCGGCAGCGAGGTCACAGTTACGTGTGTCTCCAGTATTTTCTCCTGAAGCTTCTCCTGAATCAGATCGACGAGCTGCTGGTTCTGGCTCTCTCGGTTCCTGTAAACATGGAGAAATCGCAGTGGAAACCATCTCTCGAGTCCATTGACGACATAGAACAGGGTCTGGAGTCCTGCATCCGAAATCTAGCGGACAGTTACAAACTTGTTAAGACTCGCTAGCATAAGTCCCACCAAGGAGGTGACACACCAGATTTTCGTCAACATCCAGTGTTTCTAGAGCTGCCATGTGCTCGATTGCGAGCGCAAGCGCGCCAAGGCCAGTGTCTCCCACTTGGTTGCCTGCAAGTGACAGAACCTGTAATGCCTGTAGCTGGTGGGAGGTGATGGCATCAGCAATTGCGACAGCCGCGAGGTCGGTGAGGTCGTTTGAGCGCAGGTACAGACGCCGAAGGGAGCAAGAAACCGCAGAACACTCCAGCAGCATAGCGACTTGTGCGTCGGATATGTGAAGGCAAGAGAGGTCCAAAACCTCAACGCAGGTATATGGGGCGTTGAGAGCATAGAAGAGATGGGTGACATCATGAGAAGATGGCTTAGTCGGTGTGAGCTTGTATCCCATCGCATTGAGGGACAGGTCGAGTTGCTGGAGCGAGGGGCATTGTGTAAGCACACTCTCAATCACTTCAAGCGACATCTCTGTGAATCTGCAATACATGTTAGAGCCACTCTGTGGTTCAAGCCTGCGAACCCACTCACCCATTGTTGGCCAAGTTCAGTGAAGTGAGCGCCGGCAGCACTGGCGCGTTTTGCCACTCGGCACTGGTCCAGAACGCATCCTCCAGGTCATTAAATGACACGTCGAGTACGCGCACTGATGCTGAGATCGTCGGAAAACTCAGCACGCGCACCAACAAATCTCCACGGATCCCCTCAGACGCGCACTCGGAGACGACGATCTCGGTGATCTCGTCCTGGCAGCCGAAGCGAGCGACGTCGCGCAGCTGCGCGACTGTCGAAAGCTTCGTTCGCTTCGCTGGCGCTGCGCCTGCGCTGGACGAATTCGGTTGAAGCTCGGACGTCCCCATGACGAGTGTTGGTTCGTCGCTCCTTGTACTGCGTCGTTTGGCGCCAGTGGGCCTCATATCTGTCGCACGTCGCAGAAGGTACGTTCACCTGATTGGCTCGATTCAAAACAGCATGATTCCATGTATTAAATAAATTGCCGCCCGAAACAGCCCTAATTAGGTGTGGTTTACCTGAAAGCAGAGTGGTCCACCCGGAGTTCTCCCTTTTATACGGGACACGTTTCCTCATTGAGTGGTGATCTGGGCGCCAGATCCCGAACGTAGCTGCGCGCAAACGAGGAATCCCGCGTAGCCCAGCGCGATGGACACGAAAGAGCGCAAGCGGCTCCACCGCTGGGAGCAGAAGAACCGATGGATGCCCCATTACGAGCTCAAGTACGGCGTGCTGCCCATCGAGTACGGGCCGCCCGTGGCGCTCGCAGGCGGCGCTAGCACCACCAACGCAGCGGCCGCCGGCGTGGACACGGCGCCCACGGTGCTCAAGGCCAAGTGCCGCTTCTGCGAGTGCTTTGGCCGGGAGGCGCTGGCCTCGGACTTGCTCAACCACAAGGCTGTGGCGGCCGCGGCCGCCGCCGCCGCGGGTATCGAGTTCCCTAGCTCGCCCATGGCGTCGTCGGGCGACGGCGCTGCGGCGCTCGGGGACGAGAACAGCTCGAACGCGGACGAGTCGCACGGTGGCGCGACCAACGGCGGGCCGCTCAAGCGCCGCAAGAAGCGCCAGACGCTCAAAGTGTTTGGCCCCAACTTCCGCACGGACAACTTGGAGTCGCACTTGACCAGGGAGCATCCTGTCAAGTGGAAGGAGTACGAGCGGCTGCGCGACGCCGAGAAGAAGCTCTTTTTCCCCGAGGTCCCAAGCGACAACGCCAAGGAGCTGATGCTCGCGCAACAGGCGGCGGCGGCCGCGAACGCAGCGGCGACGCTGAGCATGGTGACGCGCAACGCGATGGTGGCGGGTTTGAACGGCGCAGCGGGCGATGGCGGACTGCTCCACGGGGCCAACCACATTGCCAAGACGAGCGGCGGCTGTGCCAGCGCGTCGATGGTCAAGCATATGGTGCCCACAGAGATCATGGCCATGGTGGAGCAGCTGCTCGCGGGCTCAGTGCTGCGCCAGCACGTGGCTTCGCTGGACCAGGACGCGTCGGCATCGATGTCGACGTCGCAGTGGCAGCCGTTTGTCCGTGACGACGACAAGTTGGCCGAGCTGGCCGCAGCGATGGGCGCTGGAGGCGACAACTACACGGCAATGGCTGCGACTGGCACGACGGCGACAGGCGACTGCAAGCTCATGACCAGCGACTTTTGCACGATCTCGCTCAAGAACGAAGCGCTTTTTGCGTACATTGTCGAGGTGTTTAGCGCTCGCCAGTCGGTGGAGACGACGCTCGCGATGGTGCACGCGGCTCAGCGGCTCGTGCCTGACGCCGCGGCCTTGCTGAGTAACGTGACGCTCGCCGACGTCTCGGGCGCCGTGCACCAGCTCATGGCGCTCAACTTGGCTTGCATCTCGCAGCTCATGATGTACGGCTGGGGCTATTCTCTGTTCTTACGGTTCGTGACCCACCACGGCGTGGGCTTTGTGGACGTGCGTCTCCAGCTGGTCGTGAACGACGACATTGAAGACCTCCACTTGCTCTCGATCCCGCTGGACGCCAACAAGCACACGGTCGACGCGCTCGGCCATGTGCTTGTTAAGGCGCTCAAAGTGCTCGACGCTCACGCCATCGACAAGTTGATCGGACTCACGGTGGACGGCGACCACTACCAGATGCACGCGTTCAAGACGATCGGCTCGTGGCTCAAGAAAAAAGTCGAGGAGCTCACCGGCCAGGCGGCATTCTATGTGCTGTACAGCGGCGCGTACCATCTCAGCTTCATCGTGGACGAGCTGCTGGACCACTGCCAGGCCGACCAGGATTTCCTCACCACGCTGGCGGAGCTCGAGGGGCTCTGTCGCGGCAACACGGCTCTGCGCGGCCTCATGGGTCCAGAGCCGGCGAGGTTCACGAGTGCGCACTGGGTCTCGGTATTCAACGCGTGCGAATGGCTCGCGATCGACCGCGAGACCATCTTGAACTGGGCCGCGGAAAACCAGCCGCAGCTGCCAAAGCTGCCATCCATCCAGTGGTGGGTCACTCTGTTCGTGCTGCGTGACGTGCTCAAGGACGTGTACGCGACATTCAAGAAGTGCCGCGAGAGCAGCCGGTCGTTTGCTGACGTGCAGAAAAACCTGAGCGATCTCGTGTTCCAGATCCGACTCAAGTTCAACATCAAGCCGGCGACGCTCAGCGCCACGTCAGGCAGCGGCTCGTCCGGCACGACGACTGCGGATCTTGCGGCTAGTCTGACGGAAGGCGCAGGTGGTGCTGCGGCCTCGGCGGCTGCTGGTGCGGCTGGATCGACGAGCGCGGCGGTGCCCACTCAGCTCGACCCTTGCGAGTTCTCGTACCAAGACTTTGTCAGTTTTGTGATCCCGCTGGACCTGTTCATGTACGAGGCGTTCCAGCACAAGTCGATCGACGGGATCACGGACGACGACCGCGTCGCACTCTACCAGCGGTTCCACCTGCTGCTCATGCTGCTTCTCAACAAGGTGCTCGCGGTGATCAACTCTTCGCCGGACGCGCCCGTGCCGCCGCCGTCGTCCGACCCGACCACCAGCACGAGCCAGAGCAGCCTGGGCGGCCCGCCGCACCAGTTTGCGATGCAGATCCCGCCGTCCACGCCGTACGAGTTCATCTCGATCAACAACGTGGCCGCCATGGACGTGCTCAACGACCAGCGGTTCCGCATCCGCTCTAAGTGGACAGGCAAAGTGCTGGCCATGATCACCGAAGACCGCAACCGCATGATGACCGAGTGCGCCCAACCTGGCGCGCTCTACGAGGCCGCGACGCTCGGCGCCAAGCTCCACCAGTCGGGCGCCTCCAGCTACCGCGACGTGTGGAAGCCCTTTGCCGTGGAGTTTGCATCGCTAGCGGGCTTCGCCATCGTGTTTGGCGGGCTGCTCACCGTGACGCGCACGAGCGACGACGAGCTCGCGCACTATTTCCACGCGACGGGCAAGTTTGCGTCGGCGTCCAACCTCGTGCTGGAGGCGCAGCTCCACGCGGCGCAGTTCCACAAGCTCAACGCGCTGAGACGCCAAGGCGACGCCACCGTGGTCTAACAACCCGCGCGGCCGGGAATATGTAGCTCCTACGGTTGTTGGTAGTCGCACCATAGCACCATGAAAGACTAAAAAGGGACAACAACAAGAAAGTCTCTCTTATTTCAACACCGGGTTGAGTTGCTTCAAGAGCAGTTGCTTGGCGTCGCGCGCTTGGGATTCTTCCTGGAACAGGCAAACCAACGCGTGGACGAGGCTTTCGCGGTCCGAAGACGCTTGGACCCTGCGCCCGCTGGACGAACGAACACGAAACGGCGGCGACTCGATCTGCGTGTCGACAAATCCGCGCACGAGACCGCGCAGCCCCTGGAGTAGCAGCGCCGACCGCAGCGAGCTCTTGAGCGGGATCCACTCGTTCACCTTGACGGTCACGTCGCCCGCCTCGGCCACGCGGTGCGGGAACACGACCTCCATCGCGAAGCTGAACACGCACAGCGCGCTGGGCAGCACCATGCTGCACGCCGGCACGTACACTTGCGACGTGTGGAGCTTGATGGCGTACGCGAGGAACGGGCTCGCGTACGCCGTGGTCTTGGCGTTGATGGAGCCCGGATGGACAAACGCTCGCGTGATGCCGCGGTCGCTTTCTGCGCGCAGGCCGACGCGGTGCGAGGATGAGAGCGACGGGTCTACGTACATGACGTTGGGCTCGAGACCGGCGTAGAGCAGTGCCGACACCAACGCACACGACGCAGGCGCCAACGGCTTGAAGGCGACCGTACTTTCTAGAAAGCCCAGCTGCGCGACGATGCCGGCAAACTGCTTCTTGAGCTTGACGATCTCCAGAAGCGAGCGATAGCTGAGAAAGTACTGGCGACAGAATGACTTCTCGTCGTGGCGACGGCTGCTGCCGCCGCCGCTGCGAGTTCCGTCTGCAAAGCGTTGGCGCCAGGCGTTGAACGCGTTGGTATCGGTCAACAGATCGCTGCTCGCGATTGCAAACTGCTGCCGCACAGTCTGCATCTCCTTCTGGTACCCGTACGGCGCCACGAACGGCGATTTGGTCTCCAGGATGGCGGCGCATGTGGAAACGGCATCAAACTCGCCAAAGATCGCGCCCAACAGCAAGAGTTTGCCCACTTTCACGTCCACGGGCAGCTGCGCGAGGTGCGAGCCCAACTTGGTTAGCCGCTCGCGCGTCGTGTCGTCCGGATCGATCTCCAGGGCGCCAATCTCGAATAGCTCTCGCAGCGCGTCGTCCACGCTGGTCACCTCGGGCGGGTCTAGGCACGCGCCCAAGAATTGCGCGCATGATGACTCGACGCCAAACGTCTTGATCTGCAGGCACAGCGACGTGAGCGGCGCGCGCTTCATCTCGGGCAGTGGCTGCTCGGGCATGACGCCCTGGAACGTGCTGTGCGAGTACATGCGGTAGCAGGTACCGCCGCTGGTTCGCCCAGCGCGCCCGAGGCGCTGCTTGGCGTTGGCGCGCGAGATCCAGATCTCCTCCAGCAGATTGGTCTTGGTCGTCGACTCGTGGCGCATCTCCTTGGCGCGGCCGCTGTCGATCACCACTTTGACGTCTTCGATCGTGAGCGAGGTTTCGGCGATGTTGGTGGTGGCGATGATGCGCGTGACGCCTGGCCGCATGTCGAAAATGCGCCGCTGATCGTCCGGCGAGAGCGAGGAATGGAGCGGAAGCAGCTCAATCTTGGTCGCGTCGCGCAGGTAGCGATTGCCAGACAACACGTCCAGCAGGTTGGAGATTTCTTGGAGACCGGGCATGAACACCAAGATCGAGGCGCTCGCGTGGCTGCTCTGGGCGTCCAAATGAAGCGTATCGGTTTCGGTGACGAGATGTTCGACGAGCTGCTCGATGAGCTCGTAGTTGATGACCGACTCATCCAGACGATCCATTGTGAGCAGCGTGCGCTCGCTGTAGTCCATGTGGTCGCCATCTCCACCCGCACCGGCTCCGCGGTAGCGGCCGCCTCTCGAACCACTGTCTTTCCACGTGACGCGCTGTGTGTAGGACGCACCACCGCGACCCGAGACGGTGATCTTGGTGGACTGCATCGAGCCAGCGGCAACCTCGGGTCGGTGGTAGGATAGCGAGGTCTCATCCACGACGAACTGCGTCAATTCGATCGCATCCTCCAGATAGTACTCGTCCACGGGGAACGTCCGCCCGGGCACCGACAGCATGGGGCACTTGGCGTCGCCTCCGAAATACCGCTGGAAGCTGGCGGCATTCAGCGTCGCACTCATGAGAATCACTTTGAGCGGCACGCGCCGAAGCGCGTTCTTGGTCTCGAGGAAAGTGCGCAGCATGGAGAGCAGCACGTCGTTCTGGACGTCGCGTTCGTGGACTTCATCCACGATGATGTGGCTCAGCACGTCCTCCAAAGTGGACGTTTCCTGCAGCTTGCGCAGCAAGATGCCCGTGGTGCAGAACAGCAGTCGCGTGTGCTTGGTCATGCGGTTCTCGAGTCGGATCTGGAACCCGCACAAAGAGTCACCTTGCGCCATGGTCTTCTCGCCTAGTTCATGCGAGACTCGCTCGGCCAAGCTGGTGGCGGCGAGCCGTCGCGGCTGCGTGCACACGATCTGGCAGCGAGCGCCTTGCGATCGGGCGGCGACGATCTCTTCCAGCAGATACTGCGGCACTTGCGTACTCTTTCCGCATCCCGTTTCGCCAGAGATAAGAATCACGTTGTGCCTGTCGAGCGCGTGGATGATCTTGTCCTTGTAGCTCGCAATAGGGAGGTCGTTTCGACGCGAGAGCAGCTTTTGGTACTGGTGGCTGCTCGTGTTGCGCTTGAACAACTCACGGACCTCATTCGAGATGCGCAGCTCCGCCTTGCTCTGCTCGTATCCGGCTATAGTCGAGGTCGACGCCGTGGTCGTCTCTTCGACATCTTGTTCCGCGGGTTTGGTAGCCTCCTCATCGGAGATATCCGCATCCCAATCGTCCACGTCCCACGAGTCCAGCGTCGGCTGTTGGTCTCCCGCTGGTGGTGACGACACCTTCGCTTCGGAGACTGAAGCCGTCTCTGGCTCGACGGAACTACTCGGTGCTTTGGCTGCGATCTCGTCCGGCATGCTATTGAACACCTCGTCAACCAGCGAGTCGAACGCCTGCTTGACGGCATCCACACTGGCTGTCGCTGCCTCCTGCTTGTCCCGCTCCCACTCGAGCCAGAGCGCCCGGAACGGCGGAGGCATCATCCCATACAGCGGCAGATGCGGCGTCAGCGCGTACAGAGCCACTGTCGCCACGGCGTCTTTCGATTCGTCGATCGTGCGGAAGCCGTGCTTGGCCGTATAGAGCTCATCCGAGACCGTAAATTCCTGCCGCGGCGCGCCTTTCTTGTCCAGCGTGATCGAGTACAAGTGGGCACCTTTTATCGAGAGCTTCTTGAACTGCGGACGCGCCATCTTCTGCTTTTGGCAGTAGTCCATCAGCAGATCGCGCGGGGTCTTGCCGGTCCACGAACCGAGCGAAGCCGGGAACGCAGCCAGAACAGCGCCGCCGCTTCGCAACGCCCCGCCACCTTGGTCGTCGTCTTCTGTAGCAGGCGCTGTTGGCTTGGTAGGCACAGTGGACGTTGCTGGCTGGTTGAACAGTCCGCCACTGTAGTCTTCGTCGTTCTCGTCGTCCACCACAACATCTTTCACACGATCTCCCCTAACAGCACTGGACGCTGGCACGTCTTCTTCGTTGTCGCGCTCATCACCACGAAAGCCCAGTCGACTCTGGCGGCCGTCTCGTTCGTAGAACAGCCGCTCCTCGCTCGCAACGACTGGCGCTGCAGCCGCTTCTTGCTTTGGTGGCTCGGTTAGCTGCTTGTCGTTCAGTCGAATCGGCTCAGTTTCGCCCTTCATTTCGTGCTGCCGACGTCGGTACTCGGCCTCTTTCCAGCCGAGACGCACGAGCTGCATGCGCACACCCTGGATATCCTGCGCCATGGACTTTTGCTTCTTCTTGGTGAGCTTTCCGTTGGCCTTCTGCTCGGCCATGCGCTCATTCAGCGCCGTGTAGTGGACTTCCAGAACGCGCAGCTGCCGCTCCTCGGGACTCAGCGCCGCCTCTTGCCGCGCCAGCTCCTTCTCGCGCGCTTCCTCCGCCTCCAGCTGCAAGAGATACCGCTGCGTCCACGTCATGGCCTCCTTCTCCTCCTTCTTGGCCTCGGCCGACTCGACGACCACAGCCTGCTGCTCTTCTTGTTCGACGGGTGGCGGTAGGCTGCTACTAATCACGTGTCGCTTCACCTCGTCGTCGTCGTCGTCGTCCCAGTTCTCAACCGTGGTCGCCGCCGAGTGGATCCGCTTGGTGAGCTCTTCCAGCGACTGTGCGTCAACCTCATTTTCCACCACCGTGGATGACATAGTAGGTGCAGCGAGTACCTGTAGTGCACCATTGTCGTCGTCGTGGTCGAGCTTGGCGTCGCCGGCGCGCCGCTCGGGCTTGGCGCGTAATTTCTCCGGCAGCTCGTCGCTGGTCAGCTGCAGCGCCAGAAACGACAGCGCGTCCTCCCACGAGTTGGCGAACGCCAACGCCTCGTGCGCGAGGTGCGGCGCCACGCCGTACTCGTCCTGAAGCACCGTAAGTGCGCGCGCAATCTTCTTCTTGGTGCGCTCGCCCGTCAAAACGTCCAGCGCCGCGCCCGACTTGCGGTTCACGCCTGGCCGGAAGCGCACGCGCTGCTCGTGACGCGCGTGCATCAGCAGCGAGCCGTGGAGACGCGTCTCCAGCTCGGCTGTCAGCTCGAAGCCCGCGTCCATGTATCTCGTGCCAGAGCTAGACGTCATCGTCATGGCTGCGCTTTGCGCTGAGTCTGGTTGGATGTCCAAAGTAGCTCTTCAAAGCGCACTTAGCAGTGGTTGTGTAAGTACGGATTGACAGATCGCGAAAAGGCGCGAGGAGCTCGAAAGCAAAAAAGAGAGCAAAGTAATATGACGGTGGTCAAGAAGACTGCGGAGGAGACGCGGTCGAGCGCACGCAGTGGCAGCGCGACTGGCCATGGAGTGCGTGTGGTGGTAGAGGCCGCTAAGAAGCCCGTACGCGCGCAGCGCATGCGCGGCCCTGGGATCACGAACCCTGGGAGCGGCTCGTCGGCGATGTTTGCTCGACCCGCGTCGCCAGCGGGCAAGACGAGCGACGAGATGCTGCTGCAGATGGCTGCTCAACCAGCGGTGGTGAGCCATTCACAGGCACAAGCGAAGCTCAAGGAAGATGTGTGTGTCCAGATGCTTATGGGCGGGTACGTGCAGTCCTTTGTGGACATGTTCTACCTGACCCACCGCTCCGCTCCGAGTGACAGCTCAGGCGTGTCACCAGCGGGACTGGAAGTGCCCGAGATGGAGTTTTTACGCGATCAGCTCGTCACTGCGGAGCATTGCAAGCGCCGCGGAGAAATCCCGGACGTTGTAAATGCCTACGAAAGCTTGGCGACGTACTGCGCCGAGAAGGACGACGTCAAGACGATGATCTTCTTCTACGAAAAGTGCCTTGAGATCGCTAGCCTTGTGAAAGACCCCATGTGTGAGATGCGGGTGCTGAGCAAGATTGGTGCGGGTTACCACAAGCTCAAGAACCTCGAAAAGGCACGAGAGTACCACGAGCAGGACGTTGCCATCGCTCAAGCCGTGTACGAGCACGAAGACGACGCAGTACTCCGAGGCGACGCCTTCATGCACCTCGGTAGCGTCTACCTGGACCTCGCAGTCGTCCATGAGCGCAAACGCTTCTTTGACGAGGCGATCGACTTCTACAAGAAGTACTTGGACTGTGCTTCGCAAGCCAACGAGCTCGAGGCTGCTGGAGAAGCCCAGCTGAAGATCGGCGTGTGCTACAACCTGCTCACACAACCTTCAAACGCACTCCCGTTCTTGGAAACTTTTCTTGAATCGAGCCGTGGTTTGGGGAATATCGAAGGCGAAGGCAAGGCCTGCGCTGAACTCGCAACGGCGCACGAGAACCTTGGGAACAAACAGCTTTCGATCGAGTACCTCAACCACTACGCCACAATCGCGTCAAGAGCCGACAACATCGGAAACCAGGCTGACGCATCCAGACGACTGGGGCATATCTATACTGCCTCTCAAGATTTCCAGCACGCGCGTGAGATGCACGAGAAGAATTACGAGCTCACCCCAGCAGTTGCGGCAGTCACTCAAGACCCCACCGCGCTCAACTGCTCGCGCATCAATGTCGGTGCGGCTCGAGCGAACGATCGCCTTGCGATCTTCCTCGCTTTGATCAAAGATGACTTCCGTGGCCTACTCGAGTGGAAGAATTCTCGAACACTTCCAACAGCGGACTAGTCGAGAGCATGCATCAAATGTTGGTTCTATTTTGATAGGCGTACAGAATGGCTCTGCGCCGCAACGAGCATACTCAACGCTGATCTTCACGTTCTGTTTGAAGCGTCTCACCTTCCTTGAGAGGGTCAACGATGCTGACTCGCAATAACCTGCCATCAAGCTCCTGGACGGAATAACCATCCATTTTCGTCAGACTCGAATTCAAGCGTCGCACACACATGTGTGTCAATGTACCTGTCCGTTCATTTCTGTGACTGCCTCTAATGCTTCATCAAACGTCGAGTACTCGAGCCGCGCCCACAGATGCGTCGATGAATGCGCTGGAGTGATCAACGCGGCTACCCATTGATACCATCTCTCAGAACTCCACATTCCAAGATCACATCTAAACAGTGCATCCGCATACAACTTTCTAGGTTGCCGAAAACCTCAAACGCTTGGCGCAGCCGGATCTCATCCGTCTTCCAATGTAGACCTGCGATTGAACAGCCCTCCATCACTCAGTTCCAGCGCTTGTTTCCAGCACCATTTTTAAGCACCATACGAGACCATACCGATTACAGAGACGTGCGTGGACAGCGCGCGACTGAGGCGCTTGAACACGGAGCTCTTGGAGCCCGCGTGCAGCGACTGGCGGCTTGCGACCACAGCTGCATTCGCCAGCATTGATGCGTCTGGTATGTGGCCCAATCCTCACCAGATCACTAGACCATCACTCTAAATCGAGGAGGTTCGTGTCGACTACTGGGTAGTCATTTATTAAGTGACCTTGAAACAAAATCCAGCACAGACGGGGGAAAAATTTACGGAAGAAGCCTCGCACACGCTTGGGACACGTCAGTCTGCACGTCTCCACGATGGAGCAAGTGCCAGGGGACAAGCTCATGACAGAGGCGGCGGTAGCCGCTGTCGCGTCTCCTCGTGGGGTCGGCGCGGGGCTGCTACGCCCTAAGGCCGGGCCGCTGAGCCGTGCGGCAATTGTACGATTTTTTGTGATCTGAGTCAGGAATGCTCTCATAGTAATGGAGAGCAGCACTCAACGTCAGGCTACTAACCTCTATGTGTCTGTCTCTGCAATTATAGGCGACCGTGCTGCAGTATTGGAAGACGTTTGACTTGGACAGTAAGCGCGTGATGCTGGACACGCAAGGCGGCACGATGAAGACCGAGAAGGACGCGAGTCTGCGCTCGCGCAAGAAACTAGCCGAGGCGACCAAGAACTTCCGCAAACTCCCGGATTCCGACAAAGTGACCGGGATGAGCGGGCTCTTGCGCGCGTACCAGGAAGAGATTGACAGCCTCACACGCCGCGCCAAGTACTCGGACAATGCGTTCTTCATGCTCTACAAAGCCCTCTACGAGGCGCCCGATCCGGTGCCGTCCCTGGAATCGATCCACGATATGACCAAAGCCAGCGATCTTGACGAAGAGAACAAGAAGCTGAAGCGAGAGCTGCGGGACTATGAAATCGAGTTTTCGTCGCTCAAGAACCAGGAGATCACGATCCGCAAGCTCGAGGAACAAATCAGCAACATGGAGCACAGCATGGACGATGTGCTCCACCAGAAAGTCGCAGACAAATGCAAGGAACTCGAAGACCAGCTGACGGCAAAAAGTATCGAGCTTGCGCAGCAACAAATGGACTATGAGCGTCAAGTGGAACAAGGCCGCCGCGACCTGCGCGAGGCGTCGACGCGCTTGGACGCGCTACAATCGGAGCTGTTCGCGCAGAAGCAACGATCGGGGCTTGCGAAGAGTGCATTGGATGCCGAAATGGAGGTGATTTCACAAGAAGCGATCATGATGCAGACCCTGCGGCTCGAAAACACGCAGCTGAAGAAGCAGATCGACAACTTGCTGAGCGTTTCGAACACGGAGAGCGGAGACGTCGTTCAGCGATCGATGAGCGCTGCCGCGTTGACCGGATCGTCAAACTCTGTTGAGCTGTCGCAGAAAGAAGCGACCATCGTGAGTCTTCGCCAAGAGCTGTTTCGTTTGAAAGAGGCGGTGGGGCGTGTGGAGGACGACGCGGCGAAAGACCGCGATCGATTTGAAGACTTGCTGCAGCAAGCGAGGCGAACCCATGGCGATCTCGCTGCGCAACTCGCTGCTCGCCCGACGATGGAGAAATACAACGAGATTCTCTACCAGCTTCGCGTGCTGAAGCAGTTGGAGTACAACATCGTAGAGGAAGACGCCCCCGCCACGGCATCAGCTGGTGGAAGCAGTAGCAGCGAGACGAATGCCACTCAGTCAAGTGACATTGAAAAAGTGCTCGTGTCAAGAGTGCGTCGCCTCGAGCATGCCCTCCAGCAACGCGACCGCATGCTTCAAGAGAAAGCTTCCGAGCTGGAATCTTTACAGCTCGAGCTCCGATCTAAGAGCGAGACCATTCGGGAGCAAACCGTGATATTGCGCAAGTTGGAAGAGACTGTCGACGCGCTGGAGAGTCGTCGAGTTATTGGGAAGCCCGCGGACGTTGGAAGCGAGATTCTCATGGACGCAGTGGAAGACCAGCTCACAGAGAGCACATCAATGGCCGCAGCTGCTTCCAATGGTGCGACTGCCGCTGACAGCAAAATGTTTGAGATTGTGCGTGGACAGCGAGACCGATTCCGCGACCGCATGAAGGAGTTGCAAGCTGAGAAGAACAAGATGGAAGAGCTCACGTCGTCGTTTCAAACCCAAGTGGCTCGGTTGGAGCAGGACAACATGCAGCTCTACCAGAAGATCCGCTACCTGCAAAGCTACCAGACCTCGGGCTCGTCGCGGAAGCCCGTGACTCCTGGAAGTGGCTTGGGCGGCTCGACCAATATGCGTGTGGTGCCTGGACTCACGCCTAACTCGACCATGTACGACCTGGAAGGCGGTGCCGATGTGGAGGTGCGGTACAAGTCGATGTACGACGAGAAAATGAATCCGTTCCAGCAGTTCAACAAGATCGAGAGCCAGCAGCGCTACACGAACCTCAACACCGTCGACAAGATCCTGCTCAACAGCGCCAAGATCTTTTTGGGCCACCGGATCACGCGCAACTTTGCGTTTGGCTACATCCTGCTGCTCCACTTTCTGGTCTTCACCACGCTCTACACATTCATGCACGGCTGCGGCATCAGCAACGACACCTAAAGTCGGGTAACCTGAGTCTGGTTGTCAATTTTTATGTTCGTAACTCCCTTCGAATTGATACATCCAAGTTGTTAACATTATTTCCTCGTGCTTTCGTTGGCTGGAATTTGCACTGTACAGTAGAACAAACAACCTGCGAGGAGCTCTTCCAAACCACCAGTATGAAACCGTGGCAAGTGGTCGCCAAGGGCGCGCTCTGGCTGCCCGTGGGCGTCGCCGTCAACTCGCTCTTCGTCAGCACCGCGAGTATCAAGGGCCGCTCAATGCAGCCGACGCTGAACCAAGGAGTGGTCCACGCCAACGTCGTGCGCGACCGCGTGCTACTAGACAAGCTCTCGGTGCAACTGCTCCACCGCTACGAGCGCGGCGATGTGGTGGTGCTAGCGTCACCTGAGGACCCAAACGAGAGACTCGTCAAGCGACTCATAGCGCTCGAGGGTGACGTGATCCAAGACAAAGACGGACGCACACTCATGGTCCCGCAGGGCAAGTGCTGGGTCGAGGGCGACAACGCGGCGCTCAGCGACGGTGACAGCAACACGTTCGGCGCCGTGCCGCTGGCCCTCATCAACTCGCGAGTGGTCGCGGTCTTTTGGCCGCTGTCACACATGAAGCTGCTCGAGAGCAAGATGCCCGAGAACCGATCCATCGTGTGAGGCATTGAGTACATTAACGTTATCACGATGCATAAGCAGCCCATGACACAAATCGAATAAACTAGAATTGGTAGAAGCAACCCCTCCCATCGCCACCCCATGGCGTGCATGAGCTTGGTTTATGTCACGCTCGGGCTCTTGCGGTCCTCACGCTGAAGCGAGTCGCACAAAAAGGGGGCTTTCTGTTAGGGACAGAAAGCCACGAGCAGCTTTCCGCGTCTCAGCCGCGCATCGTTGAGACATGCACGGAATCCGTGCATGTCAATGTCATTGACCAGTTTCGCTGTCAGCTCCAGGTACTGAACTGGACTGTATTCCGTTCAGCTGTTCATCCTGGATATGCGACGCGGCCGTTTTCCCGTTCTTACCACCAGCATCTGGTTAATGCCTGTGACCGACGCACGAAGCGTGACGAGGCGGCATCGGCACACAGATTTTTACAGCTGTGTCCGTTAGGAAAAAGTTCATCACCATCAAAAAGCTCCGTCGATCTGTGGCTTGATGGGCGGATATCACGCCACCAAGCCGAAGTTTCCACGCTGCTGGCGGGCGAAACGGCCCAGTATTCGAACAATGGTGCCACGGCTCCTCCGTCATTGCACGTGTCGGTGGCGGTGTTTGCGCAGCTTAGGTATGCTGAGATGAACGAGCCAATCCGCCAAATCCTCCTATCAAAGAATTCCTATCCTTTTTGTTGCTCAGGCTGAACTGGATACACTCAGACTGTTTGGGTGATTCCTGATGAAACTCGGCGCATTTTATGGTCGATGCGCATTCACCCACCTGGCACACGTGAGCCATTCATCGTCCCTGAACAACGTTACGGTATCAGGCGCGCCCCTGCCTGCACCATGCCGCGGATCCACCAGTTGACTGCGACACACTCTTGTCGTGAACTGTGCCATGCCAAGCGATTCTTCTTGTCCGACGGCGGCAGCGGCTTGATGAAGCGGCTTTGAGCAAAGGTGTTGTTGCCAACATCTTCGAACAAAATCAGCTTGTTGACGCTGCCAGCATCGCCTGCGTGCCGTGTCCTCCAGTAATTTTGCCGCCTGGCTTGTCTGCCGCCACTTCGACGTGAAGGTGAAGTGGGTCACTTGAAGTGGCTGCGCAAATTGGTGGTGCGTCGCCAACAGTCTCCGGTACTATATCACCAAATTGGTGACCAATTGGATGCAGTGTAGAGTTCTGTGGCGCCCCATCTTGTCGAAGTGTTTCAGCCGCTGTTGTGTACAGTACACAACAGCGAGCGATCGACGAGCAATCCACAAGCGTGGCTCTTGACCATCGGGTGATCCAATGGATCATCCATCGAGTCGTGGTCCACGTGGGTGACCTAGCCCAGGGAAACGACCGATCTTGTTCTCATCGCTCCATCGCGCTGACGAGTACGGTCCAATAGAGCAAAGCGTTAAAGACCAAGGCCGTCGGCTAGTAGCGCGGAAGAATCGTCACCCTACCGAGGGTGATGACTCCTCTGCGCTACAAGCATGGGTGTAGGATTTTCCTTCGTACACCGTGTACGGAGGAAAATCCTCCTCACCTTGAAGGGGGACACAGCACACTTCTCCATGGGCCACGCACCTTCCACTTGGAAGTGCGCGTTTGTCGAGTGAGTCGACGTGGGAAGAGATAGGGATAGGCCGAGTCATGTTTTCATGAGCTGTTCCCGAGCAAGTACGGTCCCTCCAGTGCCACTGCGGATTGCGCCAGGCTGCGTGGAGACTATCCACTGCCACTGCCACTGCCACTGCCACTGCCACTGCCACTGCAAGCGTACAGTATATTGGGTGTTGGCTCCTTGGAGCGAACAAGGCCGCACAAAGAGCTGTGGCGTCGAATGGGATGG